>JAVSBV010073123.1:0-10204 GCA_033117975.1 Parotocinclus spilosoma
TTCCAGGGAAGCCCAACCAGGAGGAAACCCCGGGGAAGACCCAGGACACCAAGGAGAGCTGGTGGAGGTGGCTGGGGAGAGGGAGGTCTGGGCCTCTCTGCTTAAGTTGCTGCCTCCGTGACAAGCGGGAGAAAATGAACGGATGGATGGAGATGCAAATTGTACATTGGAAATGTGGAGGACGATCCCCCGATCCCCTTGCACTGGTGGACTAAACTGCTCAACTACCTACCCATTTTTGTTTTAATCCCTTTTTTCTAGGCAGAGGGCCTAGAGAAGACGACGAAGATGAGACAATTGCTCAACGCAAAATCACTGTTTGAGCGTGATAGATAATTCCTGACTGGCTTTCCCTAACTTTAACTACAGCAAACTTCAATACTCTAACCCAGGTCCCTGCAGTGGTTGGTTATCATGTTAATCCCAGAACCCTAAAGCTGAAAGCTCTGCACCAACAACTAAAAATTCAAAAAAAGCCTTGTGCTATTCCTAAAGCCTTGTGCTACATCACTACTTTACTGAATAACTGTAATATTTAACTGGCTAGCAAACCCATAGTTATGTAAACAGTGATATTAAAGAATATAATACAATAAATAAATTAGAGAATGTCTGGCATATTTTTATATATAACCAATTACGTTATACCTCCGAACTAAACAATTAGAAAAAAAATCTAAATTGAATTATTTAAATTCTAATAACACACGATTCTTTACGTAGTATAAGTATACATGTATGTCACCAGTTGCATGTAAACAACTGGCTGTCCAAGTATAAAAGGCGGACAGACGATATCACTGTAGAGTTCAAACCGTAAATTATTCTAAATTTTTTTAATGGGCTTTAAAATACACTGCGAACAACAAATTAAAAGACAATTCAATAAAAAAAAAACTTTTCCAAGAAGTATAACTAATGTAAAACGGTTTAAATAACTGCGGAGAATCTTAACGGTGCTTCTTCCATCGTCAGCCATCAAAACGGCGGTCAATTCAACTGGCGAAAGCCTGAAATATCACCGCACTTTTGACACCCGTTTCCACAGTAGCGCCTAAAATCTAACCCAAACCCTCGTAATTGTTCGAAAATAAACTCTAAACGTGAACTGCTAAACCTGTTGTTTTTTTTATTAACAACTCAAGCACGGGTTTCGAGGTTATCAATTAAAAGTAACGTTATAAGAAGGGTAAGATCGTGAACCCGTGGCCAACACGGATTGAAAAAATGTACCTTAAATGATGAAGTGTTTAAATAATAAAAGTGTAAACACGGTGTCTCTTGTTTTATTCTAACCAGAACAGAATAGATAAGTGAAATAATGCAGTAACCTCCATTATTATTGTTAGCATTCCGGCTAACTGTATTAACGTACAGCAGTAGATTAGATTGAAGCCAAATGCATGACTTAAGATAGACTGCCTGCACACACGAGTCTGGTTATTCGGGAGTTACGGAAGCATGCTGATCACTGATCTCGTGTTTAAATCAATAATTGATTCAGCACAAGCAGAATGAACTGATAAACACTTACCACTGTCAGAGCACAGCGCAAGATCCAGCAACAGTCCCGATGATCCAAATTCCACTCAATAGGTTCACGGTGTCTCCCTCAGTCTGACCGATTCCTGGATTTAGAGCGATCCGGCCGAATTAAAAACGATCCAGGAGAATTTAGTGGAAAGACAATAATTCAGGAACTGACTGTTTCAAACAAAAGGGGCTGCACTGAATGCCACGGGCGCGTGTTGGCACATTAGCCATTTTCACCCTAGAGACGCTAAGGAACTATCGAGGAACCCCTATTTAGACTAAATAAGATTTAAAGAAATGCGCATCCCACGAATTTTGTATAAAAAATAAATAAATAACTGGATCGTCCACGTCTAAAAATCGCCTACTTCCTTCTTGTTTTCAGCGGCACCATGGTTGCGAATCGGGCGACCACATTCAAAGGATGGTACGCGCCCACGTGCATTTCTTGCGCCACCACATTTCTGAGCAGTGTAAAATAGTGATGTGAATTTAATATCAGTGTGAATGCTAGTAATATTTATTTAGATTCGTTATTCGGCCTTTTGTTGATGAAATCCCAAACGAATCTGCACCGGTGGATCAGCAGATAACTTTAACAGTCTCGAGCGCCATATATTTAAGCGCGTAAGGAAAGGTGTAATCGGCAGGAGGCGCCATTTATACACTAAACCCAAGTACAGCATTAACCTTTTCAGGACTGAGTTGTTCATTCATTTAGTTATTGGGACACAAAATTCCTTTCAATCTGACAATGAGACTGATGCATAAATACCGAGACCAGCCTTAGTTATATATTTGTAATCCAGTGGCATACTGAGGGGTTGTTTTATACAAATTTGACCGCTCTAAGTTGTTTTCATTGTATTTGGCGCCAATTTAAAAGTATGGCACAAATACTGTTGGACCAATGTTCCTTGGTCCTCAAAGGGTTTAACCAGTAAATTGTGGCAAAACTGTATTTAAAACGATTTATAAATGATTACATATAATATATAGCCTAACAAGTATATTGTTATTGTTACTCATGGTGGCACAGTGATTAGCAATGGAACCTCACAACTCCAGAGATCCCCCAGTTCAGTTCCTGCCCTGGATTCCATCCGTGAGAAGTTGGCATGTTCTCCTCATGTCTACACGAGTTTTCTGTAGGTACTTCAATTACTTCACATTTAAAAAACAATCGTACTGTATGTTAGGTCAGCTCACATCTCTGAATTGTCTGTTGATTCCTGCCGTACATGATGCAATGTACAGTACATTGTTTTTCTTTTTTAAATATTTTTTTTTCCTGATTGATATTCTGCACCTAATTATTCTTGTAGTTTTGAAGAGAATACACACTGAACCATAATTTGGGCTTCAGTCTCGAATTCACCAAGGTCCAGACCTTCAGTTTAGACTTGTTATACATGGTGGTGGTGTGAGAGAGTTGTGAGAGGGGGCACAATCACATTGTAGCTCGTGTGAAAGCAGTACATCATGTCATAAGCCAAAGCAAAAACTGTTCTGTCTTTATTTATACGAAACGTTTAAAATAGTATCCTGGTACAGGCAATATATGTTAAATATATGTTAAATATGACATATGGTACTTAGCCATAATGAATGCTAGGATATTTGCTTCGTATTAGTTTCATATTAGTAGGTATTTCACACAACACCACTAGTTCAAAAATAGCTTATCATTTATAGCTTATAGGATTAGCTGATAGTATTATCAATAATGCAATGCCTAAGAAACATTTCAAAACCAAATTAGGAAAAAAACAAGTGTATAATGAGGTTAGACCTATTTACTAAATGCTCTAGATAACGTTCTTAAGAATTATTCTATCATTTATTTAGCAATGCATATTAATAGGAAAGCTCCACACCCAAGAACTTATCAAGAAAAAGCACCAAAGCTGTAGTCATAGAAAGTTTGTGTAGAGAGGATCAAAACGTTAATATCAGGTTCTGTAACTTGTAATTTGGTTTGTTTATTTAATGTCAGTATCAGCGACACAAGGTTATATAAGGACTAGTTATATACACACTCAAGTCAGTCACTTTAAAATAATCAATTAACCTAACACGCATGTCTTTGGACTGTGGGAGTTTTTACAGGTATTTTTTTTTTGCATACAAAAATTGGGGGATATTTTGAATAAATATGAAGCGATTGAAAAAAATAAGCATTTGATTTTATTTCATTAAGCAAGATCATCAGAAAAGCAAATGAAAAGTCAAAGAAAGTTGCTTGATCACTCAAATGAGATGCAAACTCAATTATTGTGATTGAGTAACAAGTGACATAATCATGGGGGTGAACAGAAGCATGTCAAACTGGATGACAGTGCCCCACACTGACTATTCAGTAGGGTGTATGGTCACCCAGAATCCCAAATCACATTAACGGGGTATGAACAGGATCAGACTGTCCAGCAGGTTTTTGTGGGATCCTTTGCCATTCTTGTTTCAGCTCAAAAAAGGCAGTGGGAGGCATTGGACAATTTTCTAGTCGTCTTCCCAGTACGGCCCAAGCATGTTCAATGGGATTCAAGTTTAGAGAATGTGAAGGCCAGTTCATGTGCTTGATTCCAGTGTCCTTAAACATGATGTTGACGAGGTTCCATTGCTGTACCTGCTCCTCCTGCATTCAAGTAGAGCTCGTCTCTTGCTGTTGTGGCAGATGGGTGACCCTGCCCTAATCTTTTTTGTACTGTTCCAGTCCATAGTCTGCTAATCACGCTTTGGGATCTTCCAAGTGCTGTCTGTGTTTGACCAGCTTCAAGACGTTCTATGGCTCTCCAAGCTTCACAATCAGGCAAATCGTGTTGCAGAGACATTGCAAGGGATGGTAAATTACAGGATGTGCACTTTAAGCCTTTTATATAGTGCATTTTCACCAATTAAATAAGTCATTTGCATTATAAAACAACTTTCCTTGACTTGTTGTTTACTTTTCTGATGTTCTTTAAACAATTGGGACTGTGGTAGCCTAGTGGTTAAGGCACTGGACCCTGGACGTGAAGGTCCTGGGTTCAAATCCCACCTCTGCCAAGCTGCCACAGTTGGGTCCTTAAGCAAGGCCCTTAACCCACCATTGCTTGAATTGTAAGAACATGTAAGTTGCTCTGGATAAGGGCGTCTGCTAAATAATGTAAATGTCAACAGATTACAGGTTAATTGCATTCCTTAAAGTCAAAACTGTTTACAAAGGCACACTTGACAAAAATACTATTATCAAGCACAAAATAATTTTTATTTATTTCTTAAACATATACAGCCTTTGTGACATGAGTACAGCTTCTTAGTCTGTGCTGAATAAAGTAATGCAATGTAAAGAGGAGCGTTTTGAGCAAGAGGCAAACAATGTGGTTTTAATGCAACAAATGTTTAACTAAGAATAAACACTAGTTCAATTACACATGAGCATATCTGACAACCGGACCAAAAATATTCAGAGAAACAAGAGGACATAAATCTCTTACAAGTAGTGTTTAACACAAAGCAGAATATTCTGCATAATACCCTATATAAAAGTCCAATTCAAGCAGAATTAATGGAATAATAAACAAAGGGGCAAGAAACAGTAACACAAAAAGGAACTGTCCGTACATTAGTTACAGAAGAACTGTATAATTCACAGCTTGGAGGAACCACGGCTCATAACCTCTAACGTGGAGTAGAAAATATGGCTCATTTTTGGTACTGTATAGTGTAGAGCCTAAACATGCTGGTCTAAGTGGCAAAGATCAGATTATGAAAGGGGGAGGTGCAAAAGTGCCAGTGCGCCCAAGATGCGAGTCTATGGATTTCCACAAATGAAAATCAATTTTTGTTCAAAAACAAGAAAACAATCTTCATGTAAAAATCAAGTGATCCATAATGAAACACTGATGTCTTACTGAATTACTAAAATTACAGGGCTGGATTTTGTCTAGTAGTTTGCTTGAGTAGCCTTTTAGAATTCTCTTAATGAACGGCCAGTACCAGACTAGGACACAAACAGTCTGTCTAGTAAACAAGGGCATATGTCTCAAAGTGAGAACTGAATTCCTGAACGAATATTCTTATTGTTAAACCAGATGATGATGATGATCAGGTGCTGCTCTGCAGCTACAATGGAACCTAAGAATTTGATTTCATTGGGTCCAGAAAGCTGTTCACACTGATTTCTTCAATGTCAGAATCAAATTTCCCAATAAGAAGTCATCTGAATAGAATATATTTATATGTAATTCACGATTAAAAGCATGAATAAAGCAAAGAAATGTAATACATTAACAATAATCAATGAAGACATGAAATACATGAAAATAAAGTGACTATATTCACTGAGGTAAACAAGTTTCAGCATGTCCGCAATCGCACAAGTAAACATAATATTTATCATAAATTATGTAATGTACATAATGTCGGGTTTTATGGTTGGGTTCTGTTGCATTATCACCACTAACTGGACTGGATTATGTGCATCATGTTAGGAAGATCACACTACTGACTGTTCTATACTATTCACAAAAATGATGGGATATAAAATGAAATATCAATAAAATAACCCATATTTTTTGGGAGAGGTGCATTTAAGGTGTCAGATCTTTTTCCAAAGTTAGAGGTAAAAAAAATAATTCAAATGGACCATTTGATCTACGAATTGTTTGAGTGAAAAGGTGTTTTAATTCCAAGGTTCCACTGTATTAAATATCTCCAAAGGGTTACACTTGTTTATTAGATATGCTGAGCTCAACACCCAATCATGTTCAGTACAGTCATCTGGGGCAGGGTGTCCACGAAATAATAACTGCTCTGTGGTCTCCCCCTAATCAAAACAGGCACTAGCCAATCCTGGGAAGTTAAAAAAATGAGGCCTTAAATGGTTTATGGGTGGAAACAGATAAGCTATGGCTACACTGGAAGGAAAAGTTCAGGTAAAAACAGTGCAGACTAACACATGCTGTACACTACTTTTACTGTTGATTTTGATATTTATGTTAGATAGATGTTTATGTTGCAAGCTTAGACTTAAGCAATGCCTGCAAAGTTAATCACAAATTAACAATATAATACTGTGCAAAAGTCTTAGGTCCCCATTAGTTTAGGTATACCATTGTAGCAATGGTATAATGACCATGCATAATTACTCTTACTCTTGCGTGCTGTATTAAAAATCTGAAATACAGCTTCTATAGGCTACAGTGGCAAGCACTTAGTGGGACCTCCCCTTACACTAGAACAATAGCAGCATCTCGCAGCTTCACTGTAAATGCCAAGTTGACCCTTCTACAGTCTGAGGAAGCTTGATTAGCAATTGTCTGTTTGGAAGAGTAGCAGCCAAGACACCACTTTTCAGAATGGGAACTGTGTGCCAAGTCTAACACACTTAAAATTCATAGATTTATTAAAAGTGACAAATTAAAGTCTGCAGTTTTTGGGTCTAATAATCAGGAATCTGTTGTATATGGTCATTATACTATTGCTAAAACACTAAACCTAAAGGCTTTCCTGAGACTTTTGCACAGTACTACATTATTGTCATTCATAAACATACAAAATCCAGCCCTAATCATTGTTGCAATAATCTTCTGACTTTCCTGAATTGGATCACCCCAAATTTAAAGAGCTCTAAATGGAAAGATGAGCCTACATCAAAATAGAGAATAGATCCAGTGCATACAGGCTTAAATAATGGCGCTCACAGTAAGAACATAAAAAAAACATCTCATGTCAGGGAGTATATGGTGCACAAGGCAGAAGTGCACATGGCAAAATGTAGCACTGGCCTCCCTCTTTCACTGCGTTTGTGCATACAGCTTGTGAGAAGGTCTTTTTCTATTGAAATGTTTCAACTGTGAATTAGAGTGAAATTGCACTTAAGTCTGTGTAGCTACGTTGGCCACCATTCACAGCTACATTCAGAGTATTGCATTTTCTCAGCATACACACTGAATCTGCACTCTGAACACCAATGTCCAAAGCAGCAAAACCTCAAACATACAAACAAAAAATCGATAACAGACCTGCAATCTGTACACTTGTAAACTTTACAGGGACTATGCGGAAGGGTCGTTCTCATAAGGATGTCATTCTCAAGCACCACATTAGATTACAGGCATGGAACTCGTCCAATAACAATACCGTAAAACATGCAAGCGGCCAAGTGGTGTTTGGAATCCTTGACTGTGCTTGTAACAACCCTGCAATGGGACTGTAAACTGGAAGGTCACCACTAGTCAGAAATTGAATTTACCACTAACATGGCTAAATCAGGAACAAATTGGACAGAATTCTTGTGTAGTGCTTGGGTACAAAATAGGGCAAACAGTGCAATAAATAGGTTTACAATAATCTACCAGGATGTACTGTTTTAATTAACGGCAGAACTGATGGTTTTCATGGGGAACTTGATTAGCAATCAAGGCACCTTGAAGCTCTCCTTTAATATAGTGCATCTTTACAGTGTTTGGAGACTGCATGTAGTGTGCATTGTGGGCAAATAAGTCAACTAATATCGGCAAAAATGTTGATCAAAACTACCACTACACATGGCCCTCCATAAATACAGCTATTCAATTAAAAATAATCAACTGTAATGCTGATGTTCCATGTTTTGTTCTTCTGAGTGTCGTATTTATTCAGAGTGTGCATACAGATCACCATAGGCTTTCCTAGACCAGACTCTAGACTAGGTCAGTCAGTGAAGATGTGGTAAAAAACAAGACTGACCAAGACCAGCTATGGCTGTTGAATTCAGAAAGGCCAGACAAATGCACTCGTTAAAGCACACACAGGCGCGCACACAATTTACAAGCTCTGAAGCTATTTAAGGGCGTCTTGTTGAAGGCGGAACACGGTCACTGACATCGTTAACACTGAAGCAGCGCCACAGGACGATAGGTATGGTTGATTGTGAGGCCTGGGTACGCGGCGCACATTAGCGTGTGTATGACAGAAGTGGCTAGCCAGGAAGTTACAGATTTAACCATGTTTTTTACTGATTGTTCGGAACAGTTTGAAAGTACCACACGAAGCGTTGCTTTACAGAAAACAATACCAGTTACTAAAGGAGGTGGCGCCGTTATACAGTCCTGGACTTGCCAAGGCATGTGGGGGTTTTCGAGCCGTTCAATTCCAAAGGAAAGGCTTGCAGGGCAGGTTTGGCCATTGCTGGGAAGGGAACCATACCTGGTGTACCAATCATGGCCACTGACTTCATTGCGCCAACTGGACAAGGTACCCGAGGCCACTGGGGAGGGTAACCAGGAGCTGGTATTATCCCTGCAAAGGAGGCAGTGGGGAGCAGGTAGCCTGCCGGGTGCAGAACAGGTGAGGGTGTCTTACTGGTGGGCAATGCAGCTGATAGTGGGCATGGGAGAGGATGCTGGAAAGATAAAGTTCTTGGAGGAATCGGAGCTCTTTTCTGGATGCAGAGATAGAGAGAGATATGAATAAAAAAAATAAAAAAGAGAAATTAAATCACATTACTGATGTTTATGTTTTAAATAAGCTTTCATTACTTGTATATGTAACATTACTGCTTTATGGTGTGGATATAATGTATACATATACAGTACTGGGCATTCTATATGTATCAATGTATATTCAGCTTATTCTTTATTTTAGTTTTAGGAGTAACTGCACAAATAAAAAACACCTAAGGTGAAAGCTGGTGTAACCAAGATTGAACACTTTGCTATAAAATCCAGACTGGTGGAGTGGTGCAGTAATATTTCACCTTCTGGAGGTTTCTTTCATCTGCACTCAGGATCTTTGGCGCTCAGCCAGTGTAACCATTGGGTCCCTCGGTCACCTCTCTTACCAAGGCACTTCTTTCCCAATTACTTAGTTTGGTATGGAGCCCAGCTCTTAGAAGTTCCAGAGCTGGTTATTATAAATGTTCATTTAAGAACTATAAAGACTACTGTGCTCTCGGGAACTTTGTGTTTCAGAATTTTTTGTAGCCTTCTTGTGCCTCCAAACAGTCCTGCCTCTGAGCTCTACAGACAGTTTCTTCCTCCTTGTTTTTGCTCTGATATGCATCCGTAGTTGTGAGACCTTATTTAGACAGGTGTGTGTTTCCACATCATGTGCAGTCAAACAGATTATGGCAGGTCAACCCCAATCAAGGTCTAGAAACGTCTCAAAGATGATCAAGAGAAAAGGGAGGCCTTACAAGTTCAATTTCAAATCAGAGGTAGTCCAGAGGCAGTGTGTCCTTATATATATATATATATATATATAAGTATGTCTGTCTGTGTATGTGTGTATATGTATGTATGTATGTATGTGTATATATATATATATATATATTATATTATATTATATATACACACACGTATACAATACAATCCGGTTAATGGGACCAGCCGTTTATTCGGACCAAATCCTAAAGTACCGAAACAAATCCTATTATATACGTGTACTGTTATTATGTGTATTATGTGTACTGCTTATTCGGACCAAAATTCCGCTTAATCGGACCAAAGAAGCAAATAAGAAAAAGAAGCCACAAGTCGCCACCTAGCGGATGCAAAGCAGATCAGCGATTTATGGGAGGATTCCTGTGCTTTCCGGGAGAATTTAAGCTTTTATCGAAGGTCAGGAAATCTGAAAAGTTGTGTTGACAAGAGCAAAACCAGCGGGAGGTGAACACGCCCACCACTTTTTTGATTTTGTTCAAGTGCAG
>JAVSBV010073133.1:0-10203 GCA_033117975.1 Parotocinclus spilosoma
TGGTGTGTGTGTGTGTGTGTGTGTTTGTGTGTGTGTTTGTTTGTTTGCGTGTGTGAGAGAGAAAAACAGGTCAGAAGTGCAGACTTTTTTATCTGTGTGCCAGCTGTGCTCGATCACACGGTCCTACTTGTTGTGTGTGTGTGTGTGTGTGTGTGTGTGTGTGTGTGTGTGTGTGTGTGTGTATCCCATATAAGGGCGGGCAATACGAGCTAAAATTACTATCACAATATTTTTCATGATCAGTACAATAAACCAAATATTAGATATATTAATATATATATATATATGAAACCAAATAAATAAGTTTGACTTTTGAAAAATTAATTATAACTTCAATAAAACGTCATAATAAATGTTTATTAAATGCTTATTAAGATTAAACAGAACTTCAGTCCTTTCAGTAGAAAATCTTTTGTATGTCTTTTGTTTTGTGAGCATAGCGGAGCTGTTTCTGTTTCGGTATCCACTGTGTGTGTGTGTGTGTGTGTGTGTGTTAAACACACAGAGCTCATTGTTAATGACGCACATCACTAACACACCTGCTCTGTTGTTGAAAAGTTGGATTGTTTTGGCATCGGCCTGGGTTCGGGTTTCAGACGGGCCCGTTCTGACACCACAATAGGAAGCAGCACATGAAAGCCGAACAGGTGGAGGTGCGCTCTGGACACGCCCCCCGCCTCAGCTGATGCAGACCCGCCCACACCCTTTCTATCATCCGCCGCCAGCGGAGAGGGGCGGTTACCACGGAATTCTGACGGACCCGGACGTTGACGCGGTGGACAGGTGTGAAACCCAGGGAGCGCGATTAAAAAGGGGTGGAGCCAGAGGGCGTGGCACTCGGCATCACCAAGGGCATCTTGGGAAATTGCAGATTTCGATCGATAGGCTTCTCTCTCTGGCAGTCCAGCTTCCCCCCTGTGGTTTCTCAGGCTATTAATTCCAGTGCCTGTTATTTACACACACACACACACACACACACACACACACACACACAGAGAGAGAGAGAGAGAGAGTAGAGAATCACAACCTATTGCACACACCGTAAACCTTTTGGTCTTAGTGAAAACATTTACATTTTTTCATCAAATACACGCTGTGTGTTTTGTTTTATTTATTTATTTATTTTTGGTTCATGATGACACCCCTTATCTGGTCACCACACACCCCAGCCCAAACCCAGAGGAGCCCTGAGACTCTGGAACCCAAACCCTAACCTGTCCTCACACTCTTAATTAAAAATAGACCCCTAACACCCCAAAATAACCACCCCCCCCCCATTTCCGGCTCCAACCTAAGCTCTGTTTGCCTCCACCTTTTGATCTAGAACCTTTGTTCTTTGTTCTCCGGTGTTAAGAGGCGGCGTGTGACCGTTTCGGTCGTTGCTACGTCCCGGCGTTTGTTTGCGTCTCTGGAATCGGTGCCACTGACCCGCTCCTCGTGTTTGTTTGGTCTCTCGCCCTCCCAGGACGTCTACTACTCGCACCGGCCCAAGGAGAAGGTCCGCGTGGACAGCAACAACGAGAACTCGGTACCCAAGGACTTCGAGAGCGTCGACAACAGCAACTTCGCCGGGCGCTCCCAGACGCAGCGGCACGCCGCCGACAAGCGCCCGCCCGACAAGCCCAAAGGCTCGGACGAGCTCGTCCGTTACGGACTGAACCGGACTGGGCTCGGTCCTGACCTCGCCCTCACGCCTCGTCCTCCTCGGCACCGCGACTCGCAGGTCAGAAGGGTAGCGGGCCACGCCCCCGAGATCAAATACGACCAACCTCCAAAATGCGAGATCACGGGGAAGGAGGCCATCTCCGCCCTCTCCAGGGCCAAAACCAAGGAGTGTCGGCAGCAGATCGCCGAGGTGTACTGTCGCCACAAACAGAAGCAGCTCATGCCCGAGAAGGTGACTCGCTACTGCCCCATAGAGGGTGAGTATATGTATATATATATATCTATCTATCGTTATAAATTCTCCCAGTCTAACGTCCCAGGAATCTTTATTTTTCCCGCTAACACAAACACAAACGGTCGCCTTTCCAATCAGCCCTCTGAACGTAATCCCTTCTCTCCTGGCTGGTTTTTTTCGCCGCCGCTCTTTAGTTCAGACGGTTAACAGTTGCGTGAGCCCGGCACGAGGCGTGCATAATCCTAAAGATAGCCGTGTTGTTTCCGGGATTAATTGCGGCGCTGTCGGTGGAGATTTATGGAGGAGCTTCATTAAAGCCGCGCAGGACGGCTAACAGACAGCCGGCGCGCTTGTAATTACAATCAGAGACAGGCTGGAAATGAGATTCTGCCTTTCTGAGCTGAATCAGACGCTTGTAATTGGCACGCACAGCGTCGTCTCGCTTAAAAAAAAAATCGAAAAAACATGAACCTCGGTAGCGCCGCGCGGCGGGCTCTGAGGACGCCGGGGTGGTGACGGCTTTAAACGGAGCGCCGACAGATGCAGGAGATGAGGACGTCTCCACAGAGACAGGAGGCCGGGGTTTAGAGATGGAGACGGGGTGGTGGAGAAGGAGAAGGAGAAGGAGAAGGAGAAGGCAGTCGTTGGAACAAAGCCAAACCGCATGTTCAGGACGTGTGCACGAAGCTTGGTGTAATTATCGCATGAGGCAATCGATCTAGCTTTGAAACTGGTGCTTTTTGTTCCTCCCGCCCGGCCGCGACCTACATGAAAGTAAAACCACCAGAAGTAGAAGCAACACCAAAAAAAAAGAGGGCTTTCTAAGAGCGCGCTCGGGTGGAGCAGGGCAAAACGGCTTCCAGGAACAAGCGTTTGCTCTTCAGAAACTTTAAATAGCGCCGATGAGCCATCATTTCGTGTTCCACAGACACGGCTAGAGAAGTTTGGCCCACGTTTTATCACGAGCCTGGAGCTCCTGAGACCTTATACGTGTACGTCTAACGCACTTTCATGTCTATAATCTGCATCGAATCCCTAATTACAATCGACAAAGTACGAATTTAGCAATCCGATTCGATCCGATCAACCGTCCGTCCGCTTAATCAGAGCGACAGAGGTCTTAAAAATCATAACAAAGAATAAAAATGCAGGCCAAGGCGGGAGGAGCAGAGCAGCAGTCCGTCCTGTGTCATCCATGGTTGCCAGGTCTTCTTATTTGAGGCAGAACATTTCCTATAAGGTCACGTACGTAAGTATTGGTCGTTGCAGGTTTACTTTTTTTTTTTTTTTTTTTTGTATTTTTTTTGTTTTATTCGGAGGCGTATTTAATTCCTGATCCTGTCTTTCCCGCTCCAGTGCGGGCCGGTGGGATCTGGCAACCCTGGTTGCCTCCTCTCTTGCTTGTTAGCTCATTTGTTCTGGATTCTCTTGTAGCTCGGGTTGATCTGGTTAAAGCCTCATTTGGTTTCGCGTGCATAAGCTCCCCTTGTTACATACAGCTCCCATTGTAGCCCATGCGCCTCAGGGTTGGATTGGTTTGGGTGCCCTGAGATTCCCGTCGGGACCTTTTTTTAACTCTGCCTTCGTAGAAGAACGAGCAGCTGTTTCAGGTGTCCAAACATTAACGGGCGTGAGCCTCCGCGTGGCCGTTCCTAACCAAACCGTGCCCGTGGAGGGGCCGACGTCTTGCTGGGCGTTTTTTGGACGTCCCGGGTCCTGAGAGGTCCTAATGAGAGGGCGCAGTAGACGGTGCGGGCGGCAGCGGCGTTGCTTTTGAAGCAGGGCCGGTTGTTCCTCTGTCTCCCTAAACATAGCAGAGAGGAGGGTTACAAAGGCTGGACGACTGATTAGAGGGGCCGGGCGGTCCGGGAGGGGCCAGTAGCACCCCAACCCCCTGGGGCCATGCGCTGTAGGTGCGGGACGGTCGGGAGCAGCCTGAGAGCTTTGGATTACAGTCATTACTGTCCATCAGCCTCTGCATGGCATCCGTCCAGAGACACTCAGCGCTGGGCGTAACTCTATACTCTTAAAACGAACCCAGGCTGGAACCCGACGTGTGTGTGTGTGTGTGTGTGTGTGTGTGTGTGTGTGTGTGTGTGTGTGTGTGTGTGGACGTTTTTAGCTGTCCTTGTGGTCCGTGCTGATATTTGAGACCGTCAGATGCTATCTTGTAAGTTGCTCAGATGGTACGGGTGAAACACTTCCAGTCGGGCGCTGCGGTCGGGACGCGGTGCCACAGGTGCCAGCGTGGTAATAACGCTGCCAACGTTTAAGGGCACACAGGGGCATTTAACCCATAATCTTAATGCACCGAAGCATCTGGGACACTTTTTTTTTTTTAAGTCATCCCTAAAAATCTTATCCCTAAACCAAATGCTAAATTAAATTCAGAATTATCTTAGGGACGTGAACAAAACCCCATCTTTATTCCCAAGTTATTTTTTTTAGAGCTAAAGGTGACGTGGTTCGGGGGTAACGAGAAGCTAATGGCTAACTACGATAGGGGTGTGCTACGAGCTAGCACACGATATAATGGGTTAGCAAGCAGCTTAATATAAAAGCAATAAGTCTCTACGGGCTAGCAAAGCCTAATAGTAGGCTAACAAGTCGCTATGGGCTAGCAAAGGCTAATGATGAGCTAGCAAGTGTCTATAGGCTAAAATCCTAATGAAAAGATCATAATGAGCTAACAAGGAGTTATGGGCTAAAAAGGCTAACAATGAGCTAACACATAGCTATGGGCTGACAGTGGCTAATAGATAGATATGGGCTAACAAAGGCTGATGATAGGATAACCTATAGCTGTGGGCTAACAAAGGCTAACGATAGGCTAATAGATAATTGCGGGCTAACAAAGGCTAAGGATTGGCTAACAGGGAGTTATGGGCTAAAAAGGCTAACAATGAGCTAACAGGTATCTATGGGCTAACAAAGGCTTATGATAGGCTACTAGATAGCTAGGGGTTAACAAAGGCTAATAATAGGCTAACAAGAAATTATGGGCTAAATAAGGCTAACTATGAGCTAACAGGTAGCTATGGGCTAACAAAGGCTAATGATAGGCTAATAGATAGCTGTGGGCTAACAAAGGCTAAAATTATAGGCTAACAGGTAGCTAAGTTCCTCCATAGTGCTAAAGCCTAACACGAGGCTACAAGCTAACAAATAAAAAGGCTAATGGCTTACAGCTAACAATAGGTTAAGGGGTAAGGGCTTTAAAATAGCTGACACCAGGTTTCCAGTGCATTATGGGTAATGTAGTGCACTATTCAGGGAATGCCACACCCTAAATACTCCCTATTGTTCGGTATAGGGAACAGATCTGGGATGCCATTGGGGTCCAAAACGTGATTCTTCCTTTTTGACCCTCTTCGATATTCAGATCTGTAAGGGGAGCAGCATTAGCATTCAGTGTGTGTTACCGTGACCCTGTCTGAAGCTGTGTGTGTGTGTGTGTGTGTGTGTGTGTGTGTGTGTGTGTGTGTTTAGGGAAGCCGAGCGTGAATGTGCACTGGGAGGACGACTCCATGGAGACGGTGCCAGCTGTACCCGTCAGGATCGCCTTCGTGTTGGTGGTACACGGACGAGCCTCGCGCCAGGTGCAGCGTCTCTTCAAAGCCATCTACCACACGTCCCACTTCTACTACATCCACGTCGATCAGGTACACACACACACACACACACACACACACACACATATACACACACACACGGTGCTGCATATGAGACATAACGAGAGTTTGGTTAATGAGAGTTTGAATAACGAGAGTTTGGATAACGAGAGTTTGGATAGTGAGTTTGGATAACGAGAGTTTGGATAACGAGAGTTTGGATAGTGAGTTTGGATAACGAGAGTTTGGTTAATGAGAGGTTGGATAAAGAAAATTTGGATAATGAGTTTGGGTAAGGAGACGTTGCATAGTGAGTTTGGATAATGAGAGTTTGGATAACGAGAGGTTGGATAAAGAAAATTTGGATAACGAGAATTTGGTTACTCAGTTTGGATAATGAGACATTGCATAGTGAGTTTGGATAGTGAGAGTTTGGATAACGAGAATTTGGATAATGAGAGTTTGAATAACGAGAATTTGGATAGTGAGAATTTAGATAGTGAGAGTTTGGATAGTGAGAGTTTGGATAGTGAGAGTTTGGATAGTGAGAGTTTGGATAGTGAGAATTTAGATAGTGAGAGTTTGTATAGTGAGAGTTTTTATAGTGAGAGTTTGGATAGTGAGAGTTTGGATAGTGAGAGTTTTTATAGTGAGAGTTTGGATAGTGAGAGTTTGGATAGTGAGAGTTTGGATAACGAGGCATGATTTGTATTTGCACCAATAAAACAAATTAATTTTTAATTCAATTTTTTTCTGTCTTCAGCGCTCCAATTACCTGCACAGGCAGATGCTAGTCCTGGCTAAGCGCTATCCGAACGTGCGGGTCACGCCCTGGCGCATGGCGACCATATGGGGCGGGGCCAGCCTTCTCAGCATGTACCTGCAGAGCATGAAGGACCTGCTCGACATGAAACACTGGCCCTGGGACTTCTTCATCAACCTGAGCGCCGCCGACTACCCCATCAGGTACGGTGGGTTAGCATGGATTATGGGATGGGCTATACTGCTTCAGGAGCTCAGCAGGCTCGTCCTGATCTTCCTGTTAGCCTCTGTTAGCCTCGTGTGAATCGCCATCGATTACGGTTCGTTTCCGTTCTCTCATCGATCAGACAAAACAGAGTCCGATATCGTCATGGGCAGATCTGTCTCCGCCACGTTCGGCAGGGGATTGTGGGTAATTGAGTGAGTTGACGGCGTTTTGATCTGCTTGGTAGAGTCGGGGATGGATTACTCCGGGGTCCCGTGTGTAGCCTGCAGCATCGGCACCACAAACAAAGCCACGTCTCCCCGGGATCCCCAAACAGAAGAACGGATTTAAATAAGGATACGAGCAGCGAGAAGCAGGACACCGTTGTTTACTTAGACGTGACGAATTAAAAATTAAGGACACGCCGCTTTCAGGCTGTGTACAGTGAGGGGGCGCGAGCACAGGGATCAGGGACGGTGCCGATTTAGGACCGCCGTCAACGGGTTTCGATATTTTTATTTTTTTTTACAAACGAGCATTCGTAGAACAGTTTTGGGAGCAAACGATTCACGATTCAAAGGACCGAAACGAATCTCTGACTTAATGATTCAGTGAAGAGTGACTCCTTTGTGACCAGAGCGGTGTGACAAATCTTCTTAGCGACCAAATGAACGATTCAGCTGCGTTCTGATTGGTTCACTGGTTTAATGACTCGCTGGTTGAGCAGAAAGTGAATCTGTGACCTTGTGATTCAGTGAACGAATCGTTTCAGTGACTCAGTTTAATAACAAAGGAGTGACTCAGGGTCATGAAGACCAACACTGATTCAAATCTCAATCCTGAGCAAACGATTCTCTGATGCAAACCCAAACTCGTCCAACGATAGCGGTGTGTGTGACGAATCGTCTTAACGATCAAATGATTCACCGGTTCAGACGCTGCACGAAACGAATCTCTGACTTCATGATTCACTACTTTAAGTTTTGACTGACTGAATCGGTGAAGAGTGACTCTTTTGTGACCAGAGCGGTGTGACGAATCTTCTTAACGACCAAACGAATCAAATCTGTGACGTTCTCTGGGACCAAACGATTCAGAGACGTTCTGAATGATTCACTGGTTTAATGACTCGCTGGATGAGCAGAAAGTGAATCTGTGACCTTGTGATTCAGTGAAGGAATCGTTTCAGTGAGCCGTGAAAATCAGCACTGATTCAAATCTCAATCCTGAGCAAACGATTCACCGGCTGAAACGATTCCGTCTTGTTCATGAAGGAACCGAACGATTCACTGATTCACTGATTCACTGATTCAGCACTGACTTTGTTTGCTTTCGTTGTCGCTTCCATATAAAGAGTTGGAAATACAATGTTCTGCAGGTTCTAGTTCCTAATCCGGGCGGGGCTGAAGCTCCGGGGCTTTGCTGTGTTTGAGGTTGTGGAATCGTTTGATTGATAGTAAACGTGGTGTGAGCTTCAGGCTCGCTCGCTCTTCCAGCACACTTCGTATCGATCCTCCAACCCTGTCATTTTTCTCGGCCTTCAGAAACCAGGAGGAAGGAGGATCGATGGAGATGAGCGATAAATTTCCATCCTGTATTACAGAGCTCTCCAAGGTTACTCCAGGAGAAAGAGAGAGAGAGAGAGAGAGAGAGAGAGAGGATATACACTGTATAGCCAAAAGTCTCTGGACACCCAGTAGTTACGTCCCAAAACATGGTTATTACAATGGACTTTTTATTTTCTGTGCTGCTGAGAATCCCTTCCAGTAGAAGCTCTGCAGATGATAGAAAACCACCGATCAGAGAGGGGTGTCTACAAACTTTTGGCCATAGTGTGTGTGTGTATTTACTGTCTTAAAATAAAGATGAGTAAAAGGAATTGTGAGAAATGGATCTTTTGGGGAGTGGTTTTAATCTCACATTGGAATACTTCTAAAAAAACAAAACAAAAAAACAAACCTTTCATTGAATTAAACACATTTTAACAATAGGTCATAAATAATAAAAATAAGAAATAAGAAGACGCCGTTACCTTTACAAATAAAGGAAAGGATGTAAACAAACTCTCTCCTCTTAAAACGTTCCGGTCAACCAGAACTGTGACGAACTTGCCGGGACGAAGACTTGAGTTTATTGGGCAAGAGGGTAAAAGAGGCAAGTAAGAAGCATCTCGGGGTCACAAAGCCTCTCCAAACGACCTCCCAGAAGGATGATTGGGTGAAAAGAACCACCATTAAGCATGGTGGAGGATGTGTAATATTTTGGGGCTGCTTACCTTCCAGAAGTCCCAAGGAACATGGCATCGGGGCATCGTGGCATCTGTAAAATACAGTACCGGGGCAGTCCGAATCGAATTCTGTCTGCCTTTGCTGCGAAATATAATTCGACGTTAATTAATATATGATCAAACATTTACTATTAATTATTACTAACAAGTAAAACTAAACGTCGTTAGGGACGCCGCCGTGTCTCCTATTTCCCCGCTGGACTGAGTGACCCCCAAACCCGTGTGGATCTCTGACCCAGTCACCCCAACCCCTCCTCGCGCATGGCTGCGCCTGAAAGGCCCCCTGAAAGCCCCACGGCATTGTGGGTCGCCTTTGTTCCCAAATTCCACGCTCGCTTTAGTCGCTTTAGCCTTTTGTTCTGGCCGAACGGCGGCTTCTCTGCGGCGCTGTCGGAGCTGGTGGCCTTTTCAGACCCAGCTCTGGCATTCCTCTCCAGCAACCCCAACCCCGCCCCCCCACCCCCAAGACCCTGGGTCATGCGCGCTCAGTGGCGCCCCCCTGTGGAGGTCATGTCTTCCGGTCATACCGAGTGACTGAGTGAAGGAAATGATGGAAGATTCGTTCTTTGTTTTTTGTTTTTTTTTTTTAAATTGGAACGCACCTCCTTCTGTTTAGTGCTATTTGGATGGGGCAGTCCTACAAAGATCACACCACGAGCACGACGCAGAAGGAGGACGAACAAAGCTTCGCTAAAGAGACGGACCCAGATCTGGACCGAGGCTCAGTCTGTGTGTGGACTGAAAGACAAAAACAAAACCGCCAACATGCCAACTGTGAAGCATGGCATGGGTATTCGTGTGCCACAACCCTACGTGTTGCCATCTGAACGTGACGCTTTACTGATGTGTGACTGTGCTACCCGTCGCCCTTGGCACAGCGGGTACAGAGCTGGACTACGGAAGGTCCTGAGTAGGGTCTGTGTCATGTCATTATGGGGACATCAGGTCCCCACTGAGTCCTAAATACTGGCTCGTATTGTGTTACTGCTAATGTTATCGATATTGTGGGTCACAGGAACTGTGTGTAGTGTGTGTAGTGTGTGTGTGAGAGAGCGAGAGAGAGTTTCGATGGCATGGACGTTCCCGTTAAGGCTATAATTTGGTGCGGTGCCAGTTTGGGGTGGCCCGCGGTGGCGTTTAAGGACCTGAGCAGACAGAAGCAGGGTGTGTGTCTGTGTTTATGTGTGTGTCAGTGAGAGTGGGCGTGTGATTGATTTGTAGACGTGGGTACAGAGGCGACTGAGTGATGGTGCCAGGATTAAGTATAGCTTAATATAGACCTCACACACACACATGGATGCCAGCTGGGCAGAGCTGACACTTCTACAGCTGCTTCTGCCTGTCAGTCCAGATTACAGACTGTTTATCGTCTTTAGGTCCAGCTCCAGAAGTATTTGTACCCTGGGCAGGGCGGGGTAAGAGCACGAGGTGGTTACTA
>JAVSBV010073144.1:0-10203 GCA_033117975.1 Parotocinclus spilosoma
TTATATAGCAGTCTTTAGTCTTTATCCATACTGTTAGGCATGCAACAGTGACCTCTACCCAGATTTGTCATGGACTGCCACCCTGTTCGAGTTACATGCTCGACCTATGCACCCAGAGCACCCACCAACCCCGACCAATACAAGCTCCTGATCATCGTGTCTGACATTATACGACATTAAGTAATGACATTAAGTGTAATAGCATAAGCAGTTCTGAAACCATATTCATATTTTTCTTAGGTAGGAAAAATTACTTAAAGCAGCTCATTCTAAAATAAAAACAGGTCTGAATGTAGAGCTGTTAGGTTACATTGATTTTGGACTCGGTGCCGAGCAGAAGCTGAAGTGACAATGTTTATCAAGAATAAACTTTATTAAATAATTGAGCAACAGTTGGGTATTTAGGGAATTAGCGCTCAGAGTAGGTTGCATCCAGAGCATGGCTGGTTACACAGGAATGCATAGTTGTGCTACACCCCCCAAGATTTCTGATGTGCTTCTCCTACCAAAACCCACCATCCTAAAGAAACAAAGTGGCATCCTAAAGAAACAAAGGGTCAGTAAAGAAAATACAGGGTTAGTAAAAGCTCAATGAGTCTCCAGAGCTCTTGTGAGGAAGCTTAAATCACATTTTAGAGCAGAAGCAGTAACATTTGCACGCATGAGTCCAGTGTGGCTGTAGCTTTTATTGTTTTGTAGGAATTGTATAACACTGCTCACAAAAATTAGGGGATATTTCATTATGGTATATTTCATTTTGATGAATCCACAAATTTTTGTGAGCAGTACATATCCCTATTGCACATCAAACACCACCAATTTGTTTTTAAACTGGCTTAATTCCTTTTAAAAAGTATTTGTTTGCTTATGTATCATCCAAGTTTTTTCCTTATTGTCATTAAATGTCCTGCCATTCCTTGTACACCACTTTAGAGGCTCTGTGAGCCAGTGGATTGTTTAATACATACTACAGCCACAAGGAGGCAGAGGAGAGCAGTGTAATTGAGGATTTCAATTATCCCTCTATGCAAGGATCTACAGTCAGCATAACCTTACAGTTTTATTGGTTGATTGGTATTAGATAAATAAATACTAAATAATTATCTTTAAATATTATATAAACAAAAATATACAAGCACATACATAGATAGATACAGGCATTGGATTAGTATGTAGCTTGACTAATAGGCTCTAGGGTTCATTTACATTTATGTAATTTATACATTCTTACAATTTAATTGTGGGTTAAGGGCCTTACTCAGGGATCCAACTGTGGTAGAGGTGGAATTGTGGTCCATAGGCCAGGACCTTAACCACTAGGCCACCACAGTCCTAGCACTGTCAAGCTGCTACTGTTGGGCCCTTGAACAAGGCATTTGAACCACAATTGCTTGAATTGTATCAGTTGTAGGCCACTCTGGATAAAAGCTTCTGCTAAATGACAAAATGAGAAATTGTGTGACTGTTCTGCCTTGGGAATTTGTGGACTTCATGAAGAATTAGATTTAAGTGAGAAGCTGTCTGTCTCTGCCAAGAAACTACAACTGGAACATTTTACAGAAGTACAACAATCAAGAAAAAAGTCTTTTGACTTAAACATTACAGTTCCCTAATATAAAGATAATTGAAAAGTCAGAATAATGACTCAAATTTCTGAATGACAATTCATCTCATGTTTCCATGTGAGAGTGAACTAGAGTGACCTATTGGTGTGGTGTGGATCTGACTGTCCGTGTGTGTGTGTGTGTGTGTGTGTGTGTTTGTGTGTGTGGGTAGGTATTCTTCTAGCTAAAGGATGTGAGTTTATAATTGAGAGGTTGATTTAAAGAACCAGGGGCAGATTCCTCTCAAGGTGTACCTAACCTTTTCTGTCCTTCCCCACCTCATGCTGAGCATGTCAAAGTGCTACAGGAAATCCGATTTTGGTAGTAATCAGATCACGGGGGTTACCTGCACTTCAGTAATCTGATAATGAGAATCCTCTGTCTGCATTAGCGAGGCAGTAATGAGATTTATTTCAGAATCATTGCTACCAGTGTAGATGTTAGTTTACTGTTCAGCACTGTGTCACTTCTAGTTTTTTTTAAATCAAGGCACTTATAATTGACCCTGAATTATTCACTTAACATACATTAAAACGGTTTAATCCATGTAATACACTTCAGTAATCTCATAAAATTTCAAAAACACTTCAGGAAACCCATAATGATTTAGCCTGTATGATTTCACTGTCTGTAGTAAAGCTGTTTGTGAAAGTACAGTTACTGAGAACAAATCTTAAATGTTAAGATATGTAAAAGCCATTAACAAATAACGTTGACTATCCTCTTAAGGGAACTGAAGATCCTCAAACACTTTCCTGGATATTGCTTTTGTACCAAATCATGATTATAATCACGGGACTGTGGTAGCCTAGCGGTTAAGGTACTGAACTCTGGACCAGAAGGTCCAGGGTTCAAATCCCACCTCTGCCAAGCTGCCACAGTTGGGTCCTTAAGTAATTCAATTCAATTCAATTCAATTTTATTTATATAGCGCCTTTTACAATGGAGCATTGTCTCAAAGCAAAAGGCCCTTAACCCACCATTGCTTGAATTGTAAGACTGTATGAGTTGTGAGTCGCTCTGGATAAGGGCGTCTGCTAAATGCCGAAAATGTAATTGTAAATGTTGACATCACATGGTTGAAATCACATCATTATTTAGTTTTTTTTATGTGTTGCAGTCCTGAAATGCAGGAATGGATGTTTATTAACAGATGAAACAAAGTTGAGCTGATGAACTATTTGTAATTGAATGAAAGTCAAAATAAATGTCAGGAACACACCATTTTTACATTCACATTTATTTGGGACATACTGTTCCAACTTTTTATGATTTGGAACTATCTTTTATCATAGGCACTGGCCCTAGGCTGGACCCCTCACTTCAATTGATCTAGAACTACCACTGCAAGAAGATGATGGTTCATGTAGATAATATACTCAGTGTAATGGTCTTCTGTGAAACGGTGGGTTTGGATTCATGTGGATGCCAGCAAATATATCAATATCCATCCATTATTATCTCCCGCTTATTCTACATGGGGTCGCGAGCCAGCCAGTGTCCACCAGGAAACTCTGGGCGCAAGGGCAGGAACAACCATAGACGGGGTGCCAATCAATCACAGGGCACACACACACACAGTCACACACTAAAGGCCACTAACACCATTAACCTAAAATGCATGCCTTTGAACTGTGGGGGAAAACTGGAGTAAACCCACGCAGAAATGGGGAGGACATGCAGACTCAACACAGAAAAGACCCACTCCACTCCAACCAAGGATTGAACCCGGGACATTCTTGCTGTGAGGCAGCAGTGCTACCCACCGAGCCACCATGCTGCCGAGCTAATGTATCAAATATTTAAATTGATGTATATTAAATACACTTATCCAGACATCACTGCAGACCAGATGATCTTAATGCTTTAGCTTATCTTTTATCTTTATTTATTGTATCAATGTATTTAAGGTTTCCTACCAGGGCTGTGTCGACTCCTTGGATCTGATGTACCCAGTTTTTCAGTCACTATCTGCATTTCCTTTAGAAAACCAACAATACATAAATCAATAAGTAAAAAAACTTCACCCGCAGTGCACAAACCTGATTTGTTTTTTGTGCAAAACACATACAGGGGTTGGACAATGAAACTGAAATACCTGTCATTTTAATGTTGGAGGTTTCATGGCTAAATTGGACCAGCCTGGTGTTTAATCTTCATTAATTGCACATTGCACCAGTAAGAGCAGAGTGTGAAGGTTCAATTAGCAGTGCACATGCACACAACATTATGGGTGACATACCAGCGTTTAAAAGAGGACAAGTTGTTGGTGCACATCTTGCTGGCGCATCTGTGACCAAAACAGCAATTCTTTGTGATGTATCAGGATTAACTGTGGACGTAAGAGGAAGCTGTCTGAAAGGGATGTTCTGGTGCTAACCTGGATTGTATCCAAAAAACATAAAACCACGGCTGCACAAATCATGGCAGAATTAAATGTGCACCTCAACTCTCCTGTTTCCACCAGAACTGTCCGTCAGGATCCACAGGGTCAATAAATATACACGGCCGGGCTGCTATAGCCAAACCTTTGTCTAAAACCAGATGTTTCAGTTTCATTGTCTAACCCCTGCATATCTCAAGCTTATTGTCTAACAAGTTGCTCTCACTGATTAAATATGTATTTTTGAGTTTTTCTAGTGAAAAATTTGACATCTACAAATGTTTCGGTTGAAAGTCCAGCTGGTTTTTCTCCTTTATAATTTGAAAGTATGGTCTTTACATATGCATTTAAATACTGTTATTATTTGTAATTATCAGATAAGTGACTACTGCTGTGCATGAAAAATCTCTAGTCTAATCTTTAAATAGAATCTATTTATGTATGTTATGAAAATATATTTTTTCTATTCTTACCCCTTTTTCCTTCCTTCTCTCTTTCTGTGTCTTAGGTGTGGCGTAGTTAAAAGAGGTGAAACGTTTTGACAGAAGATCTGGAGTGTACGAAGTGTGAGAATTAGTGCTGGGTGAGACTGCATCATCATATCTGCCTGCATGTTACGTCAAACACCATGTTCATCTCACCTTAATAAACGTGACTTCTGAAATATGTTTCATTCTTTAATTAGCTTTTGCTTTTAATTGCTTTCAATTTGTACACCTCTTTCTAATAGGCCTCACCATATACACTCACCGGCCAAATATTTAATCAGTCAGACACAAGGCACCAACTCAGTGCATTTAGGCATGCAGACATGGTGAAGAAAGGGTAATTTAAGTGACTTTGAATGTGGCATTGATGTTGGTGGACAGGCTGGTCTGAGTATTTTAGGTACTGCTGATCTTCGGGGGGTTTTCACACCCAGCACCGTCTCTACGTTTTACAGAGAAATAGTTTGCTCTTGCCTGGGAGATGCCTGATCTTTGTGTTGCAAATCCAGCCCAGGGTTGGAACTCAGAGCTTCAGATACGGCTCTTTGCTGCAGCTGATCCACTGGAGCACACTCATTTACTAAGTCACTTTTTAATCCCGCTGGCTGGCCTACAGCACAGAAGAAGGGGGCTAACCACTCCTGGACAGAGCGCCAGTCCATTGTAGGGAACTTACATACACAAACATCGGGATAGTTTAGAGACTCTAGTTGGCCTACGACATACCTTTGGAAAGTTTGTTTATTTGTTTATTTCTGTTTATGATGCTATCGGCATCAGTTGTCATTTTAGCGACACAAACAAGGTTATATCAGAACTAGTAATATACACACAAGTCAGGGCCAATTTAGAGTTATCAAATAACCGAACACACGTCTTTGGAATGTAAGAGGAAACCGGAGTACCTGGAGTAAACCCACGCAGACACGAGGGAGAACATGCAGTTTTCAGACAGGCAATGGCCAGGCCAAGACTCGACCTGGGGTCTTTGGGGCTGTGAGATAACAGCAGTAAACACTGTGCCACCCACCACATGAACTACATAAGCTATGTATGTAATTTTGATAAGAGCTGATAATTATTTTAAAACAGTATTTTATGGTTTAATGCTTCCTTTACTTAACACCCAAACTCAAACTTTTTCTGCAGTGCCCCCTTTAGTAGATGAGAATACTTTAAATCCCCTCCAACCCCCGAAACACATGCACATGTTTAACTAATAATTACTAATTATTATAATTGACATGCATTATGTATCTTAAACTTGCCACATTCAAGTACATTGCTGTTACTCGTACAATAACCCAATAAAAAAGGAAGCATCAAGACTTCTGGCACCGAGGACGTCAGGTGCACTTCCACTGGATGTCAGAACTCTTGCTGTTTTCAAGCTTAAGTTATTGCTTATTTTGTACTAACTAAAGGTTTGGTGTAATAAGAAAAATTAAAAGTACGTTCTGTAAGTCACTCTGGATAAAGGCATCTTTAAATGCTAATGTAAAAATGGTGCGTGTGGAAAATGGTTAGAAATTTTTCTTTAAATATGTTGAAGTATGTAATGCAGCACACCATTTACAATTTAAACCTCCTTAAAATCACAATCATGCAGATTAATAAATACACATAATGAGCTATTGAACAGTTGTTATTAAAAGGTCCCGGGTTCAATCCCGGGTGGGGGGGGGTGGGGGGGGCGGCTTGGGTCCTTTCTGTGTGGAGTCTGCATGTCCTCCCCGTGTCTTCATGGGTTTACTCCGGGTACTCTGGTTTCCTCCCACAGTCCAAAGACATGCATGTTAGGTTAATTGATTACTCCAAAATTGGCATTGACTTGTGTATATATGTGACTGGTGTTGAGATGAACTTGTGTATAGATATAACCTTGTGTGTGTTGCTTACATGGCCATTGATGCCGATAGCGACGTTAAAGAAGCCAAATAAATAAATAAAATAAATAAACAGTTGTTATTTAACTCTGTCTTAGCATCATGGAACCGAGGTGGGGATCTGCTTGGCTTCTTCAGCTGGCCTTCCTGATGGTCGTGATGATGTTATTGTGTGGACCAGTGCGTGGTGGAACCCGAACCCTCCGGGCTAGCACAGGTACACCAATGCAATAATCTACTCCTACACTGTTTAACAGCTTTCAAACGACCTGCTCAGTAGTTCTCCAATGTCTTTTTTCTGCTTTTAGAGGGGGGAGAAGGGGCTGAACCATTAGTTATATACTTTAATGTGTGTACCTGCTTGTGTGTGTGACCATGAATTCTTTTTGTGATCGCTGATGGAACTGGAAAGAACGACTCAGTAATGTATCAAAATTATATTTATGATGTTAAATGGCCATGCAGTAAACCGCCTCAGTGGCCTCACACACACACACACACACACACACACACCAAATCCTCTCTCACACACATATCCGGTGAAATGGCGACCAAAAGCTCAACTAAAATAACGTCTGCTTCCTCCACTATTGACACTCACAAGCTAACTAATTTTGATTTGCATAATTCATGAAACACTCTGCTGTCGGCGAAGCGGTCACCAGCAGTACATAAATATTTTAGCATGGCAAAAGGTCACTCTCGGCCCTGGTCCCCTGCATCATTCATAATATGCAAAGTCCCTTCCCTAACGACAGCTGCGGCCTTCGCTTAATTACGCTTGTTTCTTTAATTATGTCTGTCCTCTGTTTTGTTGAT
This sequence comes from Parotocinclus spilosoma, assembly GCA_033117975.1. Classification (NCBI taxonomy): domain Eukaryota; kingdom Metazoa; phylum Chordata; class Actinopteri; order Siluriformes; family Loricariidae; genus Parotocinclus; species Parotocinclus spilosoma. Next base: position 7,181 of record JAVSBV010073144.1, read on the forward strand.
ACTAACGCAAGGTGACCTTTTCGTATTCGCCCGGAAATGCCACCGGCGTCACGCTTCTCTTTCTGACTGATGGTGGAACTCTTCTTACGCAGAGAGGAGAGGTGACTTGTATTTATTTTGTAGGAGCAGACTTTTTGGCGCACTAATTACACGGGCAGTGTGCTGCGAAGGTCATGGCAGATTCTTGTTTCCCTCACTGTCACACACACAAACATGACGGCTGCCACTTTGAAGCGTCTTGATTCAGCATCAGGTTCAAGCTAATTGGAAGGAAAACTGTGTTTACTTGGAGGAATGCCTCAGTGGAGTAATTGGCAGAGGTCCTTGGAAGTGAAGGTGTTCTGAAAATCGCCCATATTTGTCTCTTCTCCCTTAAGTCATTTATTGAGAGAACTGAATGAGCTGCAGTTCCACTAGTGGCCACACGGTGGCTCTGAAGGTCTAGAAATACGTCCATGGCAGCGTAAGGAAAATATGGCATTAAAGAGAACGAACGCACCTAATCGCACCCAAATCAGACTTGAGTGACGGATAGTCATGGGATAAAATACACTTAAGACCACGATCCTCCAAACTGACTTTACCTAGCAGGAAAATGTTTGTTTTATTTACATAAAGGTGGCGTAAAAGAAGCAAGACGAGCATAAAAACGTAACCCTCAGCTGACAGAAACTGTTAAAATGTTACCCCACCACTGCAGTAACATACGTTTGAATCTCGGTGGTTCTAGTCAGGTTCTTGTGTCTTATAGTCAGTCTGTTGGCCATATTACATCAACATTATTTGGATTTAGGATTATTTGACATTGCATACAGATGTAATGTGATCAGGTGGTGCAATAATTTGCTAGCCATCACCCATCACCACAGAAACCTGTCAATGCTACAAGGGCACGATTGCTGTGCAGAACATCACTGTGATTTAGATACTAATTAAGGAATTAGCATGACAGCATCAAGTATCCTATAGTTACAGTTACAATTACTTGTCAGTCTATAAATATATGGGGATGTATTTTTTAATCCATTGATTATTAGTAATAAACAAGTCTTATTGTTAGTTAGCTATTACTGGTAATAAGGGAGATCAAAAGCTGATTATTGATTTTATTTGATATTAATGATTGCTCCAATAATCAGTGGAAACAGAATAGAATCAGAGAATCCAAAGGTAGAATTTTGGTGGTGCTGTTAAGGTACTGGACTATGGACTAGAAGGACAAGGGTTCAACCCTTGTGTTGGCAGGCTGCTGCTGTGCACTTGAGGAAGGCACCTAACTCATAATTGCTTAAGTTGTACATTGTCAGGTTGACCTAAGTTGCCCTGGATTGGAGCGTCTACTAAATAAAAAGAATTTCAAGTCGGGTTGCCTGACCTTGCCATTTGAAACAGTCACACAGGTAATCTAATATGATTAGCTTGCCGAAGCTGACTGAAATCATAAAAAAAGCTTTTTGTAGATATCAGTCCTCTCTCTTTTAGGCTGCAGGGTGGCTGAGAATCGGCTTTATTAGGGCTAGATTTGTGTATAAATTAGGTGCTGCCACTAGACCAATCATCCTTACAAACAACCTGTTAGATTAACATAAATCCACTGATTTAGTTGCACTGGAGGCTGGCAAACTGAGATAACGTAAGATTGACTGAGGTCATTTGTAGGGGCGAGAGAGAGAGAGAGAAATAGAGAGAAAAAGAGAGAGAAAGAGTGAGAGAGCGATGATCTCACTAATATTTTATTGCGGCGTTTCTAGACTTGCTGTATTGGCGCACATACAGAATTTAGAGGGGCACGGCTGTACCTCTTTGCTTGCCTGTCAGTTATAAGGCCACAATTGTGCGTAACAGGAAGTCTGTTACATTAACTAGATTCATTCCTTTAACATTAAAGCGTTCATTATTCTGCCATGGATGGCAAATGAACATCAAATTAACACTAATGTTTTTTTTAAATTAGATTACATTCATTTTGTTTATGTTAACATAATGGATTACCTTCTTCTGGTCATGACTTTTTTGTGGCACTGCAACATTTTACTTGGGCATGTGTCTCCCTTGAAAGTGGGTCTAATAACGTCCTTGTGTTGTATATAGCGGGCAGCATGGTGGTTCTGTGGGTAGCACCACTCGCTTCACAATAGGAAGGTCCTGGGTTCAATCCCAGGATGAAGCAGCTTGGGTCGTTTCTGTGTGGAGTCTGCATGTCCTCCCCGTATCTGTGTGGGTTTACTCCGGGTTCTCCGGTTTCAACCCACAGTCCAAAGACATGCGTGCTAGCTTAATTAACTGGAAACAGCTGCACACTGGTCCCAAGCCTGGATAAATGGGGAGGAGTGGAGAAAGCAATGGCAAACGACTCCACTATCCTTCCGAAACACTTCATGGATCACATCAATGAAGGACAGAAATGTGTGGAGATCGATGATACATCAAGTGACCGAGGGTCGGCTGCAACTGTACGTATATAGCGTAAGCCTAAAAAAAAATTTGTAACACCAAAATGCATGTACCTAAATGTTGTGACATTCACGAGAACTTTTAGAAAAACAAGAAAAAATACTGCTGTAAACACCTGCTTGTTGCATGGAGACATGTCACAGAGATCTACAATATGACTTCAATACTACTTCAGTACCTGCTGTACTTATTGGAGTATCCCAAATAATTTCACTATCAGTGCTGTTGTTATTGTTTGACACATCATTTAGTGTAGTTTTGTGAAAGTTCTGCCATAAATATGACCTAAACATCATCAGATTTTCACAAAAGTTCCACAATTAGATGAAGAGACAAACAAAATAGACAAAATAAAGTATTCACAGCGCTTCACTTTTCCACATTTTGTTACGTTACAGTTTTATTCCAAATTGTATTAAATTAATATCTTTCCTCAAAATTCTACACAAAATATCCCATTATGACCATGTGAAAAGGTTTTTTTGAGAGTTATGAAAATTTATGAAAAATAAAAAACTAAGAAATCACATTTACGTAAGTATTCACAGCCTTCGCCATGAAGCTCAAAA
>JAVSBV010073155.1:0-10203 GCA_033117975.1 Parotocinclus spilosoma
ACAGAAAGGTCCCAATTCACTCCACGCTGGGATTGAACCGGCGACCTTCGTGCTGTGAGGCAGAGGTGCTACCCACTTAGCCACCGTGCTACCCGTTATTATTATTATTATTATTTCTTCTTGTTCTTCTTCTTCTTCTTCTTATTATTATTATTCTCAGAATTGCTTTTTATTATTACTTTGAAAAGTATATATAAATATGATATAGTATTTTAAAAAATAAATTAAAAAGTACATTAGAATCAGCCAGTACAGTATATAAAATATTCATTTGTTACCAGTATAAGTATAATATAATTCAATTTTACAATTTCATGTTAAGAAATCTATAAATAGCCATATATTATTACATAAACTATTCAATAAATAATTAATTGATTAATATTAATACTAATATATTAGTATTTATATATTATAGATTTTAGAATTATTCAAATTGATTTTTAATATTAAATAAAGAAAAAACAAGCAGTTTAATCGCCCACAGCTGCAATACCCACATTTGAGTGCCAGTGCTTTATTGGGCACAATTGACCTGCCCTGTGATGGACTGATGCGCTCCGTGGGATGGGTTCTGATCCCGCAATGAGGATATAGCGTGAAAAATTTCTGTACAGTGTATCGTTCTGTAATATAAACCTGATCTAAACGGGTTTAAACTAATTAAAGTGTTGATTTTGATCAAAGCCAATCATATCACCATGAACAAGTGTAATTAAGCTGATTAAGCATATAATTATCTGATTTATAATCACCGTATCCTTCTGTTTACCCTCAGCACTTAAACAAACAACTGGTGCTTAATTAAAGACACTAAAATATGTTAGTCATTTAATTACATTTAAAATGTATTTAAATCTAAAGCATTATGAGTTTTATATTAAAAGTGTTTAAATCTGTACCTGCAGCAGGTCAAACGTACGGTGATACTCTTACAGCTGTGATAGATGTGTATTAATAAACATTTAATTAAATCAGTTAAATTAAACATTTAACCCTCACACACAATGCCGTGCCTAATGATATCTGATCGCCGCTGATTAATTACCCATCATAACAAATCAGGAGCAGGAACACGTACATGTTGGCTGGATGGATGGAGCGTTAAAAAGCCCAAAAAGCGCCTTTCCACAGCTCCAGAGTCCAATAACGAAGCTTCATACCATTCTTAACGTTTCTCTAAAAGGGGCACGGTGAAATGTGGGGATCCTCTGATTTATAAAGCTGGAGTGGCGTCTCGACTGAGCTTCTTGTAGCTCCTAATTACATGACCAAAAGTATTTGGATGCCCTTTGAATCACTGTTATTTCACACTGTCATTGAGCTTAAATCACGTACCGTTAAGATGAACTGGAATAACAGCTGTAAGACATGTTGCGAAATCACGTTAACAGCATCTCAGAAATCCAGCAAAGGGGGCAAACTCTTCCTATCTAAAACCCGTATTTATACACATAAAGCTGATCATGCCAGCTCTACCTACCTTACCGTCCTCTAAAGTCACGTTTTCACTGGCCAAACTGTAGTGACTAAAATAGTAAGAACTAGAAGGGTGTCCTCAGACTTTTGGCCATTTAGCTCTAATGGTTCAGTAATTTTATAAACACGATGTAAGGGAGTCTCTTGACACATGCCTTTCTCGTACCCTCGGTTAAATGAAGGCTCGGCGTAAATGAATCCGTACCCCAGTTGTTTCCGCTGCAGTAAGACGCAGCGAACAAACACTCCGATAAAAAGCACAGCTGCCATCCAGAGAACACACTTCCAAATTAAAAGCTCTGGAGCAGAACTGCGGACGCCTCGTACCATATGCACGCCGTTATTTCCATTCAAAACCACGTTCGGCCGCTAGAACTCAAATTAACATTCGAAGAAGTCGTGGGATAATTACTGCAAAGAGCCCTGGCGCAGATTAAACGGCGTTCAGCGCAATTAAAAGCCGTGTGAAATGTTTAATGTCTTCTAGTACTCAGCGATGGAGGAACCGTTACTAAACGCAGTCTGGTTTTGTTCAAAATTAAAACGGCGATATGAAGTTCGTACCTCGGTGTTAGAGAGACGTTTTGTAGTTTAAATTCTGCAAAGGTTTTTGCCAAGTTTAAAACTTCAATCTAATTATGCTTAATGCCAATTGAAACAGAGCCCATTTCTGCACACTTTAATGAACGGCAAGCAAGAAAGTGAACTTTTCAGGACGTACGGAAACATTGTGCAACCCTAAACCAGAAAAAGCTAGACAGCTTTGTAAAATGTTGATTGAAAATAACACTTTGTAACGTTTCCATTTCTTCTCTTAACACTGAAAAGATGTTTTATCACAGATTGGACCGAGTGATTTAGTGTTTCAGGTCTTATTTTGTTCTAGTCTTCTTGTACATGGCCATTGTTATCCCATTTCTCATTTCTAAGTTTCCCACCCATTCTCTATTGAGGACAGGTCAGGACTGCAGAGGGTCCAGTCCAGCCATGCCTTTATAATATGTGCAGCATGTGGTTTTGTTTGTGTTTTGTCTTGTTAATAAATGCATGGACGTCCCTGGAATAGATGTCGTCTTGAAGGCAGTTGATGTTGCTCTAAAATCTCAGTGTACTTTTCTGCTTTCATTCTGCATCACAGAAGTGTAAATGACCTTTACCAAGGGTCCGGACCCGACCCCATATCATGAGCCTGGCTTTTTGACTTGTTCCTCATAACAGTCTGGATGCTATTTTTTTAAATCAAAAAGTTCTGTTATCCTGATTGGCCTGAGCACAATCCCTGTTTCCATGTTGATGGTCCATCCTAGATGCATTCAAGACCAGGGAAGTGGGCGGAGCTACTGGACATGGTTAACATAAGGATTCTTTTTTGTACAGTAAAGTTTTAAGTGGTATTTGTGAATGCTTGATAAAGGTGTGATAAAGTAATCCCTTACCCATGTGCTTCTATCAGTTATTAATGAATGATGGTTCTTGAGGCAGTGCCATCTGAGGGAGTGGAGAGAGATCACCCCTCTTCAGTTCAGGCTTTTTAGGACTGAAATTCCTCCAGATTCTGAATCGTTTAATAATATTATGCTCTGTAGAGGCAGAAACACTGTATATCCCTTTCAATCTTTTTTTGAGGAATTTTGTTTATAAACATTTGGTGATAACTGGAGTTCCTCTGATCATCTTTACTCGGAGACTCAGCCTTTCCTGGATGCTACTTTTGGGCCAAATCATGATTAGAATCTAGTGTTTGAAATCACATCAGTATTTAGTTATGTTTAATTTATCATTAGCTCTAAATTGGCCCCATGCAAACTTGCTTTGGAATATTTTGCAGAATAAAAGAATACGTTTTAGGTACATTTACCTACACAAAATGAGTTTGGATAAATTTGCAAATGAAAGTTGATTTGTGGATCGTTTACTAAAACTGGGTACCTTTTGATGAGTCAGATGAGATTGGTATGTTCTCTTCACATAGTTTTCAATGCCCGCTGTTAACTCTGGTCTGCCTGCATGTGATTTCAGGGATTTGTGTGTGTTTTTTGCTCTTTTGTTTTTTCACATTTTTAACCTCACTTTTTTGGTCAGTACCTATCCCTCGAACCCGAGTCCCTGCGGTGATGGTCTAGTATTAGACCGCTGCGCCACCAGTATGTGGATTGCCTTCATTAAATTGGCTCTGGGTGTGAGAGGATGTGAAAGTGTGTGTGCGGTGTGTGTTTCTGAGGCTCAAAACTGGGTAGATTGTTCGTTGTGGATTAATAAGTGATTCTAAGCACGTACAAAAATCTTTCCTTTTATTGTAATATCTTAATAAAAATAATGATGATGGTTTCTTCTCTGCAGAGGTTGTGTAACATCTTTGTGTTTTTATTTCAAAAATCAATACAACATGCCATCCGACACTAAGCTTTTGTGCTTAAACAACAAGTTTAATGTTATATAATATAAATAAGTGCTAACTAATAAAGGTGCAAATATGAAACTGTGTGTTAAGGACAGTGTTTTGTGTGTGTGTGTGTGTTTGCTGATTTCCGGATCATGTTTCCGGTCTGAGTGTGTATCTCTGCACGTTCTGACAGTTGGTCCTGAGGGAACCTCTCTGGACGTCCAAAACCAGCCGTCTGTCACATACTTTGCTTCAGTGCTTCGGTGCCGTTGCCTTGGAGACAGCGGGTCCCTGAACAGTGGAGTTGGGTTACAGGTAAGTGGTTTCAAAACATCCTGTCTGTATCCATAGTTTAACCCTAAATATCAATTTTAATATTAATATAGTCCATCATGATGAAACTCTAAGATGTGAGCTAAATAAATAAATAAATAACAACCAAACAAATTTAAACCTTATTTGGATCTGGGTTTGTCTCAGTCCCGAGGGAAGGTCGAGGTAATGTTTATTATAAGCTGAACTTTATATCATGTCATATCAGTGTTGCAACAGAAGAAAAAGCTTTACTTTACACCCATTTCATTATTCTAGCATACTAAATATTCACACATACTGCAAAAAATCACGACCTTAGTTTTTTTGTTAATATTGTATAAATATTTGAAGAATCTGGCCCTGTTTGCTAGTTCCTGCACAGAGTGTGTTAACCGGCTTCACCACTGACAGGAAAAACAAGCGTCTGATAGTCTTTCTGAGTCCTGACTAGGATTCACCCCTGAAATGACTCCTCTGTCTTCCGAAGCTTGAAATTCGATTCTATTGTATGACTTTTTGGATCTTAGTGATCTTCGGCTGCGTTTGGCTCAACAGGCGTTCGGGGCGAGCATGCTGAAAAAGATCAGTGAAGCATGAAGCTTCAGAAGGAGAAAAAAAAGGTCCATTCGGTGAAGATTCCCTTGCAGGAGAGAATAAAACAGCATGGGAAACGTAAAGGGGTGTAAAACTACAGAGAAAGGGCTAGGTCTGAAATCTGGGAAAGCTCATACATTTACATTTTTATGCTGGGAACGTCAAATCTCCCAACGGCAAGGATCAAACCTGAGAGTGTGTGTGTGTGTGTGTGTGTGTGTGTGTATACATAAAAATCTGTATAAAAATGTTGATTACAAATATCTCAAAGACACATTAAAAGCTGGAGCACAGCAACTAAACCTAAAAAAAAGTAAAAAAAAACCAACATAAAACCAGAAATAATAAAAAAAAAATCAGAAGTTTGGGCACCAGTGGACCAGTGGTAAAATCACATTTTGTTCTTCTATTCATTCACTTTCATGGGCCTAACCAGTAGCACAAGGTCCAAGGCAGGAACCAACCCTAGACAGGGCAACAACTGGGCACCAGGAGCTTCTCTGCATGGCTTTCCATCTTCGAGCCTGACATAACCAAGCACAATGTTTTAAAGCATGTCAACACTGGACTTTGGAGCAGTGTAAACATGTTCAGTGGAGTAGCGGATTACGCTGCTCTATTTGGCAGTCTTAGGGACAAGTCTGGATTTGGTGATGCCAGTAGAACAGTAGCCTAGCGGTTAAGGTACTGGACCTGAATGAACCTGATGGTTCTGGGTTCAAATCCCACCTCTGCCAAGCTGCCACAGTTGGGTCCTTATGCAAGACCCTTAAGCCACTATTGCTTGGATTTTAAGACTGTATGAGTTGTAAGTCGCTCTGGATAAGGGTGTCTGCTAAATGCTGTAAATGTAAATACCTAACTGTAAAGTTTGGTGGAGGAGGTTTCTGGTTGTCAGTGCTTTTTGGACAATTCGGTTCTGGCTTCTCCCTCGGACACCCACCCTAGTCTGAAGGCATTGCTGTGAATCTGCGGGGCATTTTGAACTGCTACGCCACCCAATCACCTGTGAACAAATCTAAATAGATGTAAACAGAATTTTAAAATATGGAGAAACATCTGAAGTTTACACAAACACAAACTCTTTTCTAGGAACTCTTTTGTAATTTGTTTCTAAATATTACAAGGCATAAGCTCCTTGTAACGGACGTCTAACACTTTTTTGGGTGTCTAAACCGCTATAGAACTGTACAAGTGCTGACCTGCACTTCACTGCCCTGAGCCAAGTTTTTTTTTTCAATGTAATACTTAATTCTATCCTTTTCCACTTTTCTCTCAACTGGTTGGTTTAAAGTTGTAGCAGTTTTGCGTTTTCTTTGGCATTTGAGATGTTTGGGTTTATTAATTTGACCTCTAGTCCGGAAATGATGGACATTTTGAAAAGGAATGTATTTTTTTAAGTTATAAAGTTTACTGTGTATATATTTGTGTGTGTGTGTGTGTGTTTATTAGTAAATGGCTTTGCTGTGCATGGTGGGAAAGGACTTCTCACCAGACTGGCCTCTTCCTTAAAAACCTGCTGATGCTGACTCCATCAGAAGAGAAGAGCCCTTGATAAGCTCTCGGTCAGGAAGTTTGCTGCCTCGGCTGTTTGGTAATTCGTACGACTCGAGAGATCAAGGTTTAAAGAAGTGCTGGTCACACTACGCTAATAAATACTAAATGAAGTGCAGGCCGGCTGACTTTGAGGCCCGCGAGCACTTCTTCAGCGGGTCGGAATGGGATTTGGTGGGGTTTGGAGCTTCTGTCTGTCTCATTGAGTCCATGTGATTAGTGATGGCAGCAGCAAATCCGAGGCCTTCTTATCCATTTCTGTTTCTGAGAAAGCAGCATAAACGTTTAAGCGCATTACCTGAGCTTCCTGTCAGCCCTCGGAGGTTTAACACGAGCATGACATGACTGACATTAAATAGTTTGCGTGTGACGTTCCTTACACGATTTAGCTGCCGTATTCCGCCCTGAAATTTCCTGCCTGCTTTCAAAGCAGAAGTTTAGCTCCACACCGCAGTATTCATCATGTTTAATATAAATAAATCCCTGGATGTTTATTACTTTTGATAATGCTGCTCTATTTTGGAGCCCCTAAGATTTCGGAGCTGTTTATTCTGATTGTCAGCTTCATGATTGGCCCTGATGTTCAGACAGTGATGGTAAGTATTCTGACAGACAAAAATCGGTCCCATAAAAAGCATAAATTCATGTTTTACACCGAGTGTTGTCCAACGACAGAATAAATAAGCAGTGCAATCTCAAACAGTGTGTGTCTAAGATTTCCCATGTACAACACAATTACAGAAATACATCTAAAGTCAAATTGAAATACATCTTAAGCTTTCATTAAGCAGAATCCATCTGAATCTCTTTCCATCTCTGATTTCAATCTAAGTGTAAGAGGCCAGCCTGATTCCTTCATCTCTCTCCTCTTTTCACCTGAACCTCTCTTAGTTTTCGGTATGAGGTCCCCTGAACCAGTGACTTTAATTTCCTTTGGGTGGCAGAGTCAAGACAGGAGAACACTTCAGAAGAGGCCCAGCAATCTCCAGCCAGAGTACTGCAGTATGAAACCTGCACCTTTTCACACTATTTTGCATATATACTACATTGTTGGGTACAAAATTGGGCACACTTGGTGTTCTGTGAGACAGGTCATAGAACCGAAACGGAAGCTGAGTCATATAGTCCTTTTAGGCTACGGTAATGTAAAAACAAAGGGTATTTTCACAAGAAAACTGAGTGCAATCGATACGTCAATGCGCAACACTGTGGTTCTTCAGTTACAAGCACATATTAACAATGACACACAATGTAGAAAAATGTATACACACAATACCTCACTGGCTGCACACAACCAAGAGGGAATGTGTCGCCATAAAAAAGAACCAATTTTTATGCCAGGTAACGCAATATCACTTTTTAAACACAATAAACTTTTAATTACATTAGTCCAGAGCAGAGTAAGCAGTAGAAGTCTTAAAAGTCTTAGACTGGGGGTGTTCCTTGATACCATGTGAGTTTATTAACCCCACAACATCCTACATTTGCACAGGAGGGTATATAGTGTATACGATTAAATGATGCCATTGTGCCGAGTTGCACCTTTGCAGAGGGACATTCGGTACAGAATAATAAGGAATTACTGTCCAGTGTGCAAGAGAGACATTCATTTCAAGCAGAAAAAGATGAAAAAGGTTCCTGTTTAAATTTCCACTCAAGAAGTGTACAGGAAAGTTTTAAGGACGATTTCAAGGAGTTCCTGGTGTTGTCCTGGCCTCCGAATTCCTCAGGTCTTTTAGGGGATAATAAGTATAGATAATGATTAGATAGTGATATACATATAATATAATTTTAAAATAGCCCCTAATTTTTGTGAGACGTGTATTTATATATTTTTGTATTAACCATCATGCAGACATGTCGTGTGTGTGTGTGTGTGTGTGTGTGTGTGTTATGATCCTCTGTGGTCATTGGAGCAATTATATCAAACACAGCTGCAATTTATTGCAATTAGCAGCATCTCCTCTGGGTAAGTAATGACACAGAGACTTTTGAACGGAGATTAACCACTAGTGGATCGACATAAACAAACAGGTGGTCATTTATTTTATATATACAGTCGATTCCGGGTAATCGGACCACATCGAGACGCAATCATGTTGGTCCTAATAACTGGCTGGTCCGAATAAACGAACATGCCCTATGTTAAAAGACGGCACATGCTATGTAACATATTCAATGTTTATTAAACCTTTATTGTACGACTTACACGTATAGTGAACGTACAAACAAGAACTACTGTTGCTTATGAACTTTGTTCATTGAAAACTACATTTGCAAACAAGTTTTTCAAAACGATCTACAACACAATGTATAGGTACTCAGCATGCCAAGCATAATACTATTAAAAAAAACAAGTTTGTGCAGTGTGATCTGATGCGCTTTAGCAGTGGCTAAGTGGCAACTTGTGGCTTCTTTTTTTATAGTAAATGGAAATGTTAGGCAAAGACCTGTAGGTGGCAGTAGAGGGCTGGAGAGAAACTCGGGAGTTTATGGGTAACGATGACAGAGACGAAGAGTTTCTTCACAGATATTATATACTGTACACGTTCTTTGGTCCGATTAAGCGGAATTTTGGTTCTAATAAGCGAATAACATTACACGTATATAATAGGATTTTTTTTCAGTACTTTAGGATTTGGTCCGAATAAGCGGCTGGTCCCATTAACCGGAATCGTATATTGTATACTGTATATTATTTTATTCATTTTTATTTGATTTGTCTTTTTTATGTCTTTAGTTTGGTTTTAGTTGAATTACATTTCAAGTTCAAGGACATCCCCTGTTTTAAAAGTAAAATTAAAAAATAATCTCCATTTTATACAGAATAGATTTATGAGATTTTTGCCATAATCGAGAAGCCCTGGCTGCTTTTCGAGCTTCTGCAGGCAGCAAGGAGTGTGACATCATTCTACACATTTTAACGAATCAGTAATCAGATAATTAAGTTTTGTGATATTGGCAAAATAGTGGTCCATCATGGGGCATCACACACACACACACACACACACACACACACACTTATTCACACTTGGGTACAACAGAGGACAACAGAGAACCAAGATGTTGAGTGGAAGCAGGGATCAAATTAGGATCTGCCCTCTAGATCTTACAACCAACCTTTCTTAAAAGCATATACCTTTAATAGGTATATAAAACCTGTAAAAGCTACTGTATTTATTTTCCAAAATGCCATTTAGATGTACAGTGCAGTGGCTGCTTGGAGGCCACGTTGTTTCTGCTGTGAGCCATCAGCAAGCATTGGCGCCATCTAGGGCTTAGGAGCTGAAAGCGTGTGAGAACAGTTTTTCTAAAGGAGAACAACATAAGATCTCGTTATGATGAGCTGTTACAGTTTTCCCCAATTGCTGAAACACTAAAATGACCTGCATAGCACAATTATTTCAACTGGCACACAGTGAGCAAAAACCTCTTCTCAAGTCTCCAAAACTCTAAAGACATTTTCTGCTTTACACACATTTTGCAATTAAAAATGGCCCTTTTTTAAATGCACTAAACACGGTTCTCTGCATAAGACACAACAATCTGACATAAAGTCACATATTTGCCATACCAAAACACTGCCATTTTAAATGACACTAGAGGCAGCACGGTGGCTCGGTGGAGTAGCACCGCTGCCCCACAATAAGAAGGTCCCGGGTTCAATGCCAGGGTGGACAGACCTGGGTCCTTTCTGTGTGGAGTCTGCATGTCTTTCCCGTGTCTGCATGGGTTTACTCCGGGTACTCCGTTTTCCTTTCACAGTCCAAATACATGCGTGTTAGGTTAAGTGATCACTCCAAATTGGCATTGACTTGTGTGTGTGTATATATATGTGACTGGTGTTGAGATGAACTTGTGTATGGATATAACCTCGT
>JAVSBV010073166.1:0-10203 GCA_033117975.1 Parotocinclus spilosoma
ATTATTTACCTAATTTTGCTATAATTTAATATACTTTTAAGTATTTATTTAATTAACATCTAGGCCACCCATGGAGGCTGGGTCCCCTGTTGAGTCTTGGTCCTCCCAAGGTTTCTTCCTACCATTTCAGGTTTTTTTTCTTGGGATTGGCCTTTTAAGATAATGTAATATTGTAAAGTTGCTTTGAGACAATGCACCATTGTAAAAAGTGCTATATAAATAAAATTGAATTGAATTAAACTGAAGAGGCCATGATCTTCGATCCCTCAGATGGCACTGCATCAAGAACCATTGTTCAATAACTGATTGGGATACACTTTGGGAAGCCATTGGCATTTCTATGATTGCCAATTACGATTACAATCTGTTGTTGACATCATCAGTTTTGAATTCATATCTTTATTATTCATTTTAATATCAGGTAAAACATTAAATATCTTGGGCTCATACAGTCTACAATGAAACAAACAAAATAAATGCAAGAAAGTGTTTTCCTTCTCATCCCAACTTTTTCATTTTGGGGGTTTTTCAATGGTCACAAAAATGAATGAATTTATTTTAAAATAAGCATTTTATTTGATTACGTTAAACAAGATAATCAGAAAAGCAAATGAAAAGTTAAAAGAAAGTTGAAAGAAAGAAAGATGCAAATTCAATTATGGTGATTGAGAAGTAAGTGATAGATTTATGAGGGTGAACAGAGGGATGCTAAACTGAACCACAGTGCCCCCACAGTAGGGTGTATGGTCACCCAAGAGTGGTGGGGCATGGACAGGATCAGATTTTCCAGCAGTTTTTGTTAATCCTCTTTGTATTTATTTTGAAATATCCCCTGTTTTTGTGAGAAGTGTATTTAAATATATTAATAAATAATAGCATTAACCCTGCTTTTCATGGTCAGATCACAGAAGGCACCTTTTCCTTTAGAACACAGAGTGCAGGCATTCCCTGTACCATTACTTCCCCCTTGGCTGTGGTTAATAAAAACACATACTTGCAAAGTAAGCATTGTAAACAAACAGATACTGAAGCCAGAATCAGAAGAGATATGGCCAAAATAACCCCAGACCACAACGGGTTAAAACGACATCACATTATCCCTCCCATTGTCATTTTAATGAATCATAGTTTAGGAAAAGGTTGTGGTTAGCTTTGAAAGGTTTTACTTCAGCATTCAACATGCCACACTGCTGCTTCCCAGTGGAAGGTCTGTCCTTGTTATGAACTCTAACTACAGTCTTTAAAATATCTGATGGAGCAATCATAGGAAATCCAACTTTAAATTACTGTTTGGAAAGTTCAGACTAATCTAAACATTTTATAGCAATCCATGCATTCAGATTTGCAATCATATGGTATAATGTGGCATTTCCTCCGGGGGGGGGGCGTGGCATGTTGAATTCCCTCGGCTCGATTCAGTGAATTTTACTCTGGTAACATCAGAAACAGATGTTTCATTAAGAGAAACATTCTCGCTCGTGTATTACCCACCCTACAGAAATCTCAAGCAAACTCAGTGTTCGTCTTAATGAGGCTGTCCCTCTCAGTTCCTTCTGTGTCCTTTTAGCACTAATGATACTGTGCCAGTAGCCTTTGCAATCTAACCATTTCATCATTTCTAATAACAACTCCAGCATTTCCTTTGCAGCTGATGATCACGCAGCCTGTCTGGGTTTAAGTCAGGCTGTTTCTTTCCCCGCTGTTTTGTTACCATGCTCTACTATATCTCAAGCAACACTAATTCATCATTTTCTGATAAGGGTGCTAATCTGTCTACCATTCATGTGCCAATAACCATACCCAGGCCTCTCAAGCAAGCTTCAGAATGATCACAAAAACACTGGTAATTTCCTTATTAAAGCCTTATTTAATAGATTTCTAATGGTTAGGTCAGGGTCAGACTAGTTGTAGTCTCACCAGCCAGTTCACAAACCTTTAAGCACCAGGGTAGATGGGTAGGCAGGTAGACAGCTATATACTCATGATGCAGCTTAAGAAAATAATCACATTGTCAGCTCTCAATCTTAATAAGATGGTTGAACCTGAACTAAAGCACATGGCTGGTCCTGTGTGATTTAGTAGGACAAAGGAATGGTCCCAAATAATCTGACCAACTGTATGTGTTCTTTAAGAACGTGGAGTGAAAACACAGACTCAAAAATATTGACGTAAAGGAAAGAGGTATTATAAATGGTAGTGAACTTGTTAATGGAAATGATATTCAAATCTAGAACCTCAAAGCTCTCTGCTCCAGAGACATGTCAGTGGAGAAATTGGTCACTGAGGTTTTTCTTTTTTTTTAAACTTTCCTGATGTCATTGCAGTCATTGCATCATAATGAGAGCAATAATAAGCACATACCCACACACGTGCTCCAAAAAAGCATGTGACAGCCAGTAGTACATTGCAGAAGATGTACATAGTGGAAATACATAATCTTCCTAGTCTGCCTATGGAAGTTCAGACTCAAAATGATCATAATTTTCCTTGTTTTTTTTTCTATTGTACACTTTCTTACATTATGTTTTCTACTTAAACTAATATTTAAATTATTAATGTCATATCCCTGGCAAACACAAGGCACAGGCATTGGCAGGACTCACACACTGGCTCCAGTGGTGTTTTAGGCACCAAGGAATTGAAAATAGCCCACCAACTAAAATATTCAGCCACCAAGAATAATAGGATGACTGAAGGAAACAACAATAGATGCGCTACTGTTTCTGATTTTACATCTACAAGGTGTAATATATTAGGTGTGTCTAACGTGACCACGATAGCAGATGGACTACAGTCTGTAAATGGAGAACTACAAACTGCTTTTATATGGCAGGTGAAACTGATCTAATTGACAATTTAGTGTTAGGGTTCCTACCTTCGTACCGGAGCGTTCGTCCGTCCTCTCCGGTCGCCATTACAGAGCTATATGTGAGGCGGTTTATATCCAGTATCCAATCTGCGACCTGATTTCTAACAGCTGCTTCTCGTGTTATTTAGGCATGGGTTTCAGCGCTGTTCGGGGCCAGGTCATTGTCATTCGATCTCCATTCGGTACATGCGCACGACCACCAGCATGCTCACGCCCTAGCGGGACACTAGGAATGTTCCGGGGGCTTACGCTGATGGACGCATATGGGAACCCCTGAGGTATTTAGTAGTTTAGTATGTTATGTTAGGGGCACTTTAAGGGGTTTCCCGTCACATAGTCGTGCATTCCTCGCACGCCTGAGCTCACGTTCCTCCGTCGTCGGTACTCAACTAGCCTCACTCCAGCCGGCTGCCCATCCTGAATGGAATTGGCTTCTTCGTGCCCAAGCTCACGCTCGCCCCCTGGCGCTTTCAGCGCTCTCTTGAGACTCACTCTGGTCAGTTGCCCTCTCAAAATGAGACACGCCCCGGCTAGAGCGGCCACCCGGCTGAGACGCGCCCCAGCATGGCTTCCTGGCGCTCCGGCACTCTTTGCGCTTGAGCCTCATTCTGGTCGGCTTCCCTCTCGAAATGAGACATGCCCTGGCAGAGTAGCCACATAGCTGCGAGTTTGAGGTATACCCGCCCCGGTATGGCATTTCATGTTACATGTTCATTTGAGCTCACCTTCGCCCTCTGGCGTTAGGACTACCTCTGTGCCTCGTCACTTGGGAGACGTCTTAAATCGTGCTCTCTGCACACTTGCTCCGTTGGTGCTTCGGCGCCGTCTCGCGTTTGGATTGCGCATTGCTCCCAGTCAGGATGCTACACAGTGGCGCACCCTTTCATCTTTTTGGGTTTTTTTTGTGTTTAGGAGCCATACGCTCCGCTCTTAATCCCTTTTAAGTTGTTCTATATTATTTCTGCATTATTATTATGCGTCATGGGATACATCCTTGGGCCCTACCAAAAACCACCACATTTTATAACATTCAGTGTAGAAACATGGAGCTAAAAAGTGATAGGTAAGTGTAGATCAATACATTAAACCTAAAATCACCAAAAAAACCTGATTCGAAATCGACTGACTGCTTTGTGAAAGAAAAGCCAAAACAGCAGAGTCCAGCTGGTCATAAACAAGAAGCTGCTCAAAAAGCAAGACACACAAGCCAACACAGAACGGATAAAGTGCATCAGTGTTTTTTAATTTTCCTTAGCTCTAAACTCTCATGTTAAATACTTTATTTGTTAGCATTTGGGTCAAATCAGTTATATTTGTAAAGTCACACAAATTCTGTTTATTACTCTAATGCAAGAGCATTTATTGACAGCCTACATGCTACATTTAATTACAGCAGAGGAACTATTATTTTTGTTAAAACGTTTCTACAAGTTCACAATATCACAGAAGTTTTATTCTTCTGAATTAAAAAAGGAGCATTTTCAATTGATTATTTATAAGCACGTTTTATTTAAAATTTGAAACTTTTGTTTCTACCAATTTATTTTAATTACATGGGAATATTTTTTTTTGTTTTAAGCCTTATTCAATAAAATGCATTGTTTTGAATTGCTGAATATATACATTTTTTTAATCGAATCATTCACTCAGTAGTGTGAATTGAATCGTGTGCAGTGTATCATTACACCCCTATTAGCTATAATGCTGTAAAGGCACTGAATATGAAGAAACCTCCCAAGTCTATCCTCAAATAACTTAGTGCTAATGTACTTCATTTGCATTTAGTTCACCAGCCTGCATTTTAGGAACAGCAGGAGGGCATGAAAGCATCCCATTTATTCATAGAGTCTGACATTAAAAAGATAGGTAAATATATAGGAACATGGAACTAGGCCACTATAATGAGTTTCCTTAGACTGATTGTTTTACACATATTATTTTTAAATCTTTAAACGATTTGAATAAAAGTCTTTACTTAATGGATTTAACTTGGGCTTAACATCTATTATGGATTCCTAATTAAGAAGCTATGTAATATAATCACTGTCCAAACATAAATTTCATCCCACCCTAACAGACAAAAGGCAATTAATTCCATGGCTCCGAATGATCGATGCAAGCATTTTCAGCACTGACATTTTGCCCAGGATAATAACCTGTACAACACGGTCTGAAACGAACTGGTCTTCATTTATCATCCACCCACTTCTGTAGACTTCTGAATTTGGTTCTTCACCTGACAGTCAATGTCAAGCCTTGCAGCTATTTTTCAAACTTGATGGATAATCTGAAGCAGCACCACTTTCATGACATCAGCAGCAACAAATGAATCAATCTCAGCTTGTTTTGTCATGCAAAGAAAGCAACAAAAATTATGAATGGACTTAAATCCTGGAACTTAGCCAGGTAGGGAATAAGGGAAGCATCTCTAATTTAAACCGCATACTAGACTTGATTGCATTCCGAATTCATACGGCCCAAAGAGATGGTAGATGATTAGCACAAAACCCAGAGTGATGAGGCGCTAATTGTACTTCTCTGCCGGAAATGCTGTCTCACACAGCTCTGGTTGTTTTGCCAGCTCTCCTTATCCTTCTATGTAGACTGGGCCCATGTTACGAGACAAGAAGTGTCCCAGATGGGGAATCTATAAAACACGGAAGGATAATCATGAGGTGATCAATTCTTAATTATGGCGCTGTAGCCAGCTGTCAGGGTATTTATAGAACAATCCTCTTGTTGGGAGCAAAGGGCAGGGCCAAGACAAGAAATACAATCTAGAATCTGTGTTGTAGGAGTCTAAGAGACATGTGACTCATGGGAGAAGAACATTTTCAGACTTTCGTGGCACTCTTGAGGTCCGGCCCTACTTGCCTTAGAAATATAATTTTTATTAGCAGTATAATAAATATTAATATATATTAAAATATAATAATAAAACACCCCCCTATTTTGTGAACAGTGTAGCATGTCTTGGCTGCAGCAAAAAAGACTCTTCATACAACAACTTTTTTCAGTTTGTTATTGTCCAGTTATGATGAAATTTAGCCTCAGTTACCTGTTCTTAGCTCACAGGAGTGATACAGAGAACTGCCTTCACGGGGTTACTTTCTCCTTTGGACCATTTTCTGTCTACACTAAAGATGGCATTGTGTGTGAAGATCCTATCAGATCAATAGTTTCTGAAATATTCAGTCCAGCCCATCTAGCACCAACTACCATGCCATGTTCAAAGTCACTTTTATCAGCTTTGCTTCCCCATTCTGATGCTCAGTTTGAACTCCGGCAGCTCATCTTGGTCATGTTTCCATACCTAAATGCATTGAGTTGATCGGCTGATTAGATATTTACGTTACCGAGCAGTTAACCAAATGAAGTGTGTGTAAATGGATATATATGAATTCTAATCTTCTCCAATTCTAAACAGTTAGTTAGGCTGAGTGGGTAGCAATGCTGTGTCACAGCAAAAAGGTACTAGGGTGGATCCCAGGGTGGTGCAAATTTGTGACAATATTAATGTAACAATGTTTATGTAACAATGGTCCTTTCTGTGTGGAGTCTGCATGTCCTTCGTGTCTGCGTGGGTTTACTCTGGGTACACTGGGTTTCCTCCTAAAGTCCAAGGATATGCACGTTAGGTTAATTGATTACTGTAAATTGGCATTGACTTGTGTGTGTGTATAATATATAATGAGTGTAATATAATAATATCTATTATATAGTATAATATATAAAATGTGTGCTGAAATGGCCACTGATGCCTATTGCTACAATAAAGCCAAATAAACAAACATTGCCATATGTCAGGCGAGTATCAGATTTCAGAACTAAACATGATGGTGGCCCACTTTGGGATTTTGAAAAGGTCTGAGAGAATGTATTATCTGCTGTTTGCACTGCCATGAAATAAACAAATGTTAGGAACAAATGGAATTAGGCCACTTTCGCTTGCAGTGGAAAAGATCAGGTAATGACCTGAAGTCCCACTTTACTTCACATAAGCACCTCTGCCTGCTCATCTCCTGCACACGCATATCTCCAACATAAAAGTCCAGTACTAGGTGCAAAAATAGCCTACGCTATACACAGAGTTTCCTGTCTTTTCGTCAGGATCAGGTGACGAGCTGATGTGCCCTCGTATACAATGAGCATCATGTGCTGCTTTTTTTAGGATGTGTGACAGGATTTACTGCAAATAAATATATTTTTGTTGTTGTTGTTTCTAATGCCTTGATATTGATTTGGTAAAGGTGTGAATACAGGTCATTTCAGGGCAACGCACCATGACAGATCTGGGTTACTAAAAACTGCTAATTTAAATTGCCAATCAGAACGATGAGATCTCAGTGGGTTGTGAGTGCTAAGATCTGTGCTGGGAGAAAATTCTGCAAATTATAAAATACCACAAAGAGGAAAGAGACAAAAATAGAGCCGAAGCAAACTGGCAAGTGTTCAAGTATAGCCCTACATCTAAACTCTAATGGAAAATCTACTGGAGTGTAATGTTCAAGTAAGAAACATCTATCAACACAAAAACCTTTTAGCAAAGCCCTAAAGGGCAAAGCTAGAAAAATAAGAATACAATTTCGCCACTGATTTACTAGTTAAACTACTTATTAAAGTAGTAGCCTACAGTTTTAACTAGCTTAATCATGATTGTACCTTGTACAAGCATAACCCCCTTGAACTTTTTCACATTATACGGAATTACAACTTGGTACTAAAATGCACTTAGCTGGCTTGTTTA
The DNA here is from genome assembly GCA_033117975.1 of Parotocinclus spilosoma. Lineage (NCBI taxonomy): Eukaryota > Metazoa > Chordata > Actinopteri > Siluriformes > Loricariidae > Parotocinclus > Parotocinclus spilosoma. The sequence continues at coordinate 7,617 of JAVSBV010073166.1, forward strand.
CTGGCGTATTTCCTAACTACAAGTATGCGCCATTCAACGACCGTACTTGCATCCTGACCAATGCTGTTCTATGATTTTGTCAATATTTTTGTAATATATTTATGGGTGAGATCAAAGTCTATTTATTGTCATCTTGGTGATATTTCCAGCCATACAACACCAGACTCCCATCTTCATTTGAATGGAGAGAGAGAGAGAGTTATAGATCAAAGCCAAAAGAGACATTAACATTTAAATACATGTAACTTACCTGTGCAATCGAATTGAATCATGGACTTAGTATTGTGAACTGAATCATGGGCAGGTTATATTACCTATTAGCTATAATGCTGTGTACCTAAAGTCGCAGTTATTATCATGCGTTGCCTACTATTAAAAAAATAAATGAAAATTTTTTTAAAAGTCACTGAATATGAAGATACTGAAACCTCAAGTCTATTCTCAAATATCTGGTGCTAATGTACTTCATTTGCATTTACTTCACCAGCCTGCATTTTAGAAGGCATGAAAGCATCCCATAACACAGAATAACCATGCATGTGCATACCTCCACTATACCAGGAGCAATGACTGGACAACACATCTCTTCTTCATTGCAGGGCAGCACGGTGGCTCGGTGGGTAGCACCACTTGCCTCACAACAAGAAGGTCCCAGGTTAAATCCCGGGGGGCGGCTTGGGTCCTTTCTGTGTGGAGTCTGCATGTCCTCCCCGTGTCTGCATGGGTTTACTCTGGGTACTCCGGTTTCCTCCCACAGTCCAAAGACATGCATGTTAGGTGAATTTGTGTCTCTAAATTGTCATTGCTTTGTGTATGTATGACTGGTCTTGGAATGAACTTGTGTGTGGATCTAACCTTGTGCGTGTCGCTGGATGGCAACTGATGCCGATAAGTGACGTTAAAAAAGCCAAATAAATAGTAAGTTAAATGGGTTTGCACAAAGGCCTGCAGCAAAGGACTGTGTGTCAGGGCATTGCTTGACCTAAATTGTAGAAATATTTGGGTAAAATCATTGTATACGATACATAGCCGATGAAATCACCTCTACAATTAAACCTAACAACCTACAATGTACCGGTAAGTCTAGGTGTGTCTCTCTTTCCTGATGTAGTTTGCATTCATTTTTGATTACAGTCATTTGCTGAACTCACCGATACTCATAAGATGTATTGGCTGTAAGATGGAGGGAATGTGTGAACTTTGTATGTCTAACACAAAAAACAATCAAAAACAGTTAGGATATTTTCATAGACAATGCATATTGCACACCCCTAGCCCTACTATTATTGGTGCCACCCGGCCAAGGCTGCAACTATAAAATGTATCAAAATGTAGCTTGAGCAATGAGGAAAGGAGAGAGAAGAGTGACGGTGACACTGTTCTGGTTTTCAGAAGCTTCTACTAAAAAGATGCTGTTTAAATGGTATAGACATGCATTCAGAGTGCACGGAGTTCAAACCTTTGTTCCCCTAGCTCCACATGTTTGCTTTCTATGTTCATCTCTGCTCCTTGGTCCAGTCTAGAGTTAGTCTTTTAGCGGTCTAAATTTGGATACCCCCCTCCCTTTTTTTTTTTTTTTTTTTGATAAAAACGTGCGTTTTCCTCTGAAATAATGGTGTGAGAATAAGCCTGCCAGCCAGACATCGTTTGCAGCCCTTGCCTCTTCTGTCTGCGGTCAAGTGTATCCCCATAGTAACTGCTCTTGCAGGGGAATGCCTTTGTGTCAGGCGGCCTGCTTAGTGACAGCGTCACAAAATGTCAGCCCTTTCTCCCTCACTGGCTCCTCTTCCTCCCCCTCTGATAACAATGTACTGATGACAACGAGTGTGTTTACATGCACTTAATAATCTGACAACTGCAGAAAATCTGATTTTGTAAGTAATCTGATCAATGTTTACATACACATGGTTAATAAGATAAATGGGGATGTGTAATTGGTTATGTAATCATATTTGTATTGTACAACCAGAAAGTAATTTAATGCAATTGCATTTCTTTATCACCATAGGGTGTTATCGTAAGTAATCACTCATATCCCATGCTCAGCGAGACTTGTGTCAGAAAAGTATGTCGTTGTTGTTTTTTTTTGTTGTTCTTCATAAATAAAAAGGAAAGTTTTCATTTACAATGTTTTTTTGTTTTTTTTTTTAAATATGATGAAGCTACAATATAACATTTTGTTTAGGTAAACTTTTTTTTTTCTAGTGATTTATTTAAATTGAAAGGGATTTATAAAACGTGTACAAGAAAGATTCAGTGAGGAAAAACAAGCAACCAGATACATGGAAACGAGCCCAAAACAAAAAAAGTCTACTAGAATAAACAGACCCTGCAGCTTTGTTTGCATGTATGCACAGACTAAGAAAACCAATTGAGATCAGAGTAAAGATGGAACTGAAATCCAGTCCTCTTTGTCTTATTTCTAAAATCCGTGATGTAGGGACGCTATATTTATTTAAATGCAGTCGATTCCGGTTAATTGGACCACCGGTTAGTGGGACCAGCCGCTCATTCGGACCAAATCCTAAAGTACCGAAACAAATCCTATTAAATATGTGTAATGTTATTTGCTTATTTGGACCAAAAT
>JAVSBV010073177.1:0-10203 GCA_033117975.1 Parotocinclus spilosoma
GCCTCGGCTGGCCTGGACGCTCAGCTTCTGCATGATTATTGGATGATCTGTCTGAGGCTGAATCCCTTTTTGATTGAAAGCGAAATGAGCAAATCAGCGATCTTTTGGTGTAAACATCCGTGGGAGCATTTAATTTAATTTTTTTTTTAATTTTCATTCTGTTCTAAGTTGAGAGGACACTAGTCAAGTCCCTGGAAAAAACACCTTGTTGGTACGACTGGGTCACAGATCATTTTCTTTAAAAGGAACGGAGGGTAGAATTTACTTATAAATAAACTGACACATTTTATGATGTAGGCCGAAATTGTGCTTCCCTTCCTTGAAAGACCAGCATCCGCCACTGGTGTGAACACACAATGGATGGGCAAGGGGTGACATAAGATTAGGTCTGCTCTTTTCCAACCAGTTCTTTCTAGCTGTGGATATTTTTTTATCCTATCCTCACTTGATGATTTTTACAAATATCATACCATTTGCACATGTATACTTACCTAGTGTGTACTTAGTACCTCAGAGTTCCTTGTGTCATGTGACAGGTTCTGTAGTGTGCCAGAACAGAGGTTGCCACTTTTCATTATTACATATAATCATCATATACAGTATATTGTCTGTTTATTGTTTGAATGGGTTTTAATATTTAGAGATTACGCCTGCGTAACTCACCATGATTGCATCATTTTAAATAATGGCCTAATGTTTTGGCTTGCATAACTATTCTCACCTCAGCCACCCCTACACCCCACCCTACCTGTTCTTGAGAGTCACGATGTTGTATAATTAAGCTTCAGCTTTAACCCCAACAAACACTTTGGAAAACAGGTTCAGATCATTACTGTTCCTTAACCAAACATTACAGTAGGAGCTTATGCAATATGGGAACTAGTGTTCTTATCTGCTAGTTATACCGATATTCATTATTACTATTAGACGCAACACATGTATTTTTAATGTAAACAGTTCACAACCTCAGCTTTTTAAAAAGAAAACCGTCACAATTCTGCAATAAATAGGAATTTCGTATAGATTGAGCCACAGCCCTTTTCAAGAGCAGCTGCTCTCAGTGGAGTTGGGTTGTATTTTGGCCAAATTTTTTGCTGGAAGGCAGTGGTGGGCGATAGCAGGAATGTTTGTATTGATCCAATACCAAGTAAATGCAGAACCAGTATAGCCAATACCGATACTTTATTATATTTAAGCTTTATAAATCCAAAAGGATAGAATTTTGCCAAACATTGTACGTGACAACAAAATACTTTATCACAATCAACATTGTTGCTTAAAAACAATGGAACAAAAAGTTTGCCTTAACGTTAGGAAACTAAATCTTTTTTGAGGTAGAAAAGGAGAAACCGTAATACAAAAATAAAATACAAATTCTCCCCTCACTAGATATCTTTTCTGGTTCGTTCGTTCTTTTTTCAAATAGAATTGTTCTTAGGAAACCCAAAAATAAGGAATTTTCTTCCTTTCAATGCAATTCTGTTTTTTTTCCCAAATAAACCGTGTAAAAAATATCACTCACCACAACTTAAAACAAAATCTCATGAGGTAGAGGGCTGAACCACAATACAACAAAATGAACACACAACAAATATTGCAAACAGTTTCAAACTTATTCTGTTTTTCAAATCGAACAATGCAATACAATAATAGGAAATATAAGGAATACTTCTCTCATCAGTGCACTTCTGGTTCTAAACAAAATAAAAGCAAAAACTGAAAACTGAATAAAGTATAAAGAAAGAATGTGTTACACTGTGACGTGTCGACTCAAGCTGCCGCCGCTGAACCACGTGACGGTGCAATAACAAAAGGGGAGACGGTGCGCTGCTCAGTGCTATGAGAGACAGCGCATTGTTACTCTTATAGACAGGGAGTAGACTTTGATGAATCCGCGTGCGCAGCAGTCAGTGCGCGCGGAAGAGAAAAAAGCTTGAGGATCGATCTTTGTGCACGAGTATTGCGTTGATATCGATATTATCGATATTTGGATCGATCCGCCCACCTCTACTGGAAGGAACGTGTAGTAAGAAGTACAGTGGGGCACGCACTGTAATAATCATGGTCATGGCTGTAACTTCACAAACCTGCTGCTCTAGGACAGCAGTACGTTGTTTTGTGAGAATGGTCTGGAGATCCAGCCACAGCTCAGCACTCAGATCTAATTATGACGCTCTTATCATCGGTGGAGGTAGGCCCGTCAATTTGACTCAAAAACACTTCACACAATGCACTGTGGGCTGTTGTAGTATGTCTGTTATGTTTTGCAAAATGGTACATTGCATATATATATATATATATATATATATATATATATATATATTTGATATATAGATCACATGCATGTGTGCTGGTTGAAAGTTTTAGTCTGACGGTCTAAGCATTAAGTAGATGTGACTCTGCATGTAAAACTATCCAGGAAACTTTGAACCCAGGTCTCCTGTCGATAAGGGTAATCGGGTAATGTTTAGTAATGAGTCTTTTAATAATTTCACAATCTTAACTACAATAACTTTCATATTCTTAACTTTACTTAGGGCACAATGGACTGATTGCAGTAAGTAGATGCCAACTAAAAGTATTCTAACTATATTAAGTAATTACATGAAGGCAATTCTAAGTTGCCTGTTCTTTGAATTTTTGTACAGTCAGCCTATCTGCAGAAGGGGGGCCTCAAAACCGCAATTCTAGAGCGCAGGCATGTGCTTGGTGGAGCAGCTGTGTCTGAAGAGATCATTCCAGGTGGGAGCCATAATGCACAGTTTCAAAGCTTAAACAAATACCCAGAATTGTTTTAATCTCTATCTCTATGTTCAGCTTATGTGTAGTTAAAATATAAAGGTCTTTACTTTACAGTCCCACAAGTGCCATTGCTGTCTAAAGGAAACACAAAAGCAAGAGTCCAATGGGCAACAGAGTGCAATATTGGATCACTGAGAAGTGGAAAACGTTGCCTGCTCGCATTATCATCCAGATGATCCAGATTTAAGTTGGGCCATGCTTATGGGATGGTCAGAATTTAGCTCAAGCAGCATGAATCGATGAATCATTCCTTTCAGATGTCATCATTTTAACCTGGTGGAGGTGCATTATTGGTGTGGGGTACACCCTCAGGGCTTACAGGGCTTACCTAGGCATTGTGGACAATCAGAGTTTGTCGTTCGTTCATGGCAGCTGTTTACCCAAAGGCAAAAGGACAATTCACCCTGCCACAAGAGTCGTATAGTCATGGACTGGTTCCCAGAACATGCCACTGAGTTTTTGTTGCATCACTGGCCTTCACAATTTTCAGATCTTAATCTGATACAACCCTCTGGGGCAAGGTAAAACGGGCTGTTTAGAGCATGTCATTACTTCCATCTAATTTGTACCAACTGAAAGAAGTTATCCACATGAGTCAGTTCCTGCATACCAATTTCACCACCTAGTGAAACATATGCCACAGCTAGCACCAAGAAAAGGGACCATATTACACCAGCACTCATGTCACTTTAATGACTATCAGTCCAAAATAGTATAGTTTAAAGTGGTTTTATCTGTATTTTTTCTTTTCTTATCTGTGTGCTTTTAAACCGTTGACTCATCTATGCTGATACAGCACTTTGGCCAATGCAGGTTGTTTAATGAGTGCTCTATGATTAGATATTACTCATTTACTGCAGTGTATGTTGCATGGTTTATCAGTAGCACATATAGAAAGAGGCACATATATAGAAGGTGATATACTGCAGACATCTAAGATACTACAATTTGGTAATGATTTCATTGGTAAGAATAGGTTCAAACAAATATATTTTCAAACTTCCTGGAAAAAGGCGTTGTAACTGAAAATGTTCAGACATAGAATGATACAGAATGTCTGTAAGTGAAAGTATTCCAGTATTTCCATTAATGTATTTCATCATACATTTCCTAATGTTTTCCTAGGCTTCCATTTTTCCCGAGCCTCCTATCTCCTCAGTTTACTGCGTCCTCACATTTATCAGGATCTAGAGCTCAAGGTATATTATTCAGTAATTACCATTACAAATTCATACAATCAACGTTTGATCACTGTAACAGAGATCTTAAGAATTATAACACCTGATGTACAGGTTATTGACATCGGAATATTAGAAAACTATTATGAGTGAACCTTTGTGACCCCTGCTGACAGAAAAGAGAACTCCAGTTTTAAAAAATAGGTAAGATGGTAGCGGGCCATGTGATTTCATTTTCAGTAAGAGTTTCAAAATTTAGAAAAGATCCAAAGATACAAATTACGGAGTTGTACGCTAAAGCACTGTACTAAATCGTTTCATATTGTGTATAACTGCTTAAAAAGGATATGTGCAAAGTATCTAAACTACTATATACCACTATGGTAATGTCCTATTCTACAGAATGTAATGTGAACATTAAAAGGCACAGCTGTATATTGTTATTGGTAAATGCCAGCCAGGTCATCTGACAAACATGGACTGCGTTACATATGGCCTTTCTGACTAGGTGACCTGTCTAAACATGCCATAATATTTTGTCAGAAAATGAAATTAAGTTACACCTTTTTGATTGAAGTGATTTAGAAGGCCCTTTTAAGAGATCAACTTTAAAGTTGTTGGACAAGTGGGTACAAGTTACTTTCTTGGAGAGAATGGAATAGTAAGGGTTAGGAATGTTGTACTTACAACATTCATAACCCCAGTCATGTTCTATTAAACTAATCTTGATAGATAATTGTACTGTTGAAATATGCTTTTATCGTTGAACGTTGCAGAAACATGGCATGAAGGTGTATATGAGGGATCCCCATGCCTTCACTCCTATGCTGGAGGAAGGGGTCAAAGGGTGCCCCCCTCGATCTCTTTTACTGGGAAACGATCTGGCAAAGAATCAGCAGGAGATTGGGAAATTTTCACATAAAGATGCCAAGGTAAGTATCAATAAGCATATTTGTTATCACGTGAGTTTTGTATGACCTTATGATCTTGTGCTTATATTTACACATAGATATACAGTATAATATACCAAAATATTACAGAGGAACGTGTGCTTAGGGAAAATGCTACCCTACATGCTTACTTCACTGATAAATCCAGACAGTGAGCTGTGTAGCCTGTCTGATTTGTTGACCTGTTTACACACATAGGTTACTATAATAGTGAAACCCATTCCTTGAGGATAAATAGTAAGCAGTGATCTAATATAACATTAGGAAATATTAATTTCAACATTTTCAAATAATATGGATATACAGTACGATAAAGTATACCTTACCAATGTCAAATGAATAACCTGTAAGCAGCAGTTTAAATATAGTTGGTTATTTTCATTTTTAAAAATTGCAAACTCAGCCTATTGTTCATTACTACTTTAAACTTTTTTGATATGTACTCCAATAGGCATTCCCTGATTATGTCACACATTTGGAGAAACTGGCCTGTGCAATTCACCCACTGCTAGATGCACCACCTGTTGATGTCCCAGGACTGACCCAGGGATCTCTAAGAAAAAGAACAGCAGCGCTGAAGAGTTTAAAACCCTTGATGGCATCTGGTACACTACCTTGCTTTAGAATAATCAAAACAAAATCATATTAACTAATTAAAACCATTGCAGCTTAATACAAAATGATAATAAATGTGTCCTTATCATTAAGGTGAATAATTTACACAAATGTTCACTTTATTCAGATTAATATAGTAATGTATTTGTTTTTTAGGCTTGAGATTAGGAAAAAACATACCAGACTTTTATGAGTTAATAACAGCTCCAGCTATGAAGGTGAGTTAAATAGTACAGTAGCCAACTCCTTGAGAAGGTTAAGTATTTAAAACATGTATGACAAAATTGTGGATGATATGCAGTTCATCACTTGGTGTAAATGCTGACTGTAGTACTACACTGTAACTACAACCTTTTCTTCTGATCATGTACAGGTACTTAATCGTTGGTTTGAGTCTGAGCCACTGCTAGCTACATTAGCCACTGACTCAGTGATAGGAGCTAATACAAGCCCTAAAAACCTGGGTAGTGGGTAAGAGTATTTGCTCCCTCTTAAGGGCATTGTATCCTGATCTACTACTAATGTACAATGGTAACCAAACTGTATTTTCTGTAATGTAGGTATGTTCTTCTGCACCACATTATGGGAGAGCTAGAAAAGGAGAAAGGAGCCTGGGGCTATGTGGAGGGAGGCATGGGTGGTGTCTCCAAGTCTATTGCTAACTCTGCACGCTCTCTCGGTGCTGATATTTACACTGAAAAGGTTAGGGGTTTACATTTGGGCTTGATAAACTACTGTGTTGCTGTCTGTGTCTGAATGTGAAACTATGCCATTTGCTTTTAGGAAGTTAGACAAATTTTGATTGGACCAGATCAGACTGCCAAAGGTGTTGTCCTAAAAGATGGTACTGAAATTCACAGTAAAGTGGTGTTGTCCAACGCTACTCCTTATGTAACCTTCAAGCAACTCACTCCACAGGTAATAGACTAGTCTCACTTTATGCAAAAAATGTAACATGACAAACATATAAGCTGGTTTTGAAGAGTAATTATTCTCTGCTTATAGGATGCTCTTCCTGAAAAATTTATTACTGCAATAAACCAGTTTGAGTATACCTCTCCAGTCACCAAAATTAATGGTAGGGACATCCCATCCCAGTATGAATAAATAATAAAGATGGACACTTAATAACAGTTATTTTTGTTACAATGCCAAATGAGAAACACATTAATTTTGTTATTAATGAGGAGATGTAGCATTCATCTATTGTGTGCTGACTTAGATATAGAACTTAAAATTACTTTGAGAAATATACATAAATATACAGTATATTATTCTTTTCTATTAACCATGTACATATGCAGCTACTGTATGTGTGTATGTGTGTGTGTTTGTGTATGTATGTATGTATGTGTAATCCAAGAAGCATACCAACCACTGTAATACTTCTGCATATCTTCTTTATTTATAGTTGCTGTAGACAGACTGCCAAGTTTCCTGGCTGCTCCAAACTCCACCGATGGAAAGCCAGGTCCACATCACCAGTGCTCCATTCACCTGAACTGTGAGAATGTGGAAATACTGGAAGCAGCATATAGAGAGTGCCAGCAAGGGCGGCCATCCACAAGGTACAATGGCAAAGCGAAAATCAACTAAATAATTTCACATAAAGTGCATGAACCTCACTGTGTTTCACTGACTTTCTGCATTGCCAGCTTATTTGCATACTGCATATGCACCAAAGATATTTGCTTATATAGCTAATTTACATAAAATGTAAAGCCTGAAATGCAGGTCTTTGTGTAGTCAGAATTCTAATGCATGTTATCATAGGTGCTCTTACAATCGCATTATGTGCAATGAATGAACAGTTATGTTTAAATATGTAGCTAATTTTAACATTAATTTCTAATTATGAACTAGAGTATCACTCGAGATTTCTGAAATGGGGGGCAGGTTGAGGTATGCCCCCAGAAGAACTTAAAAATGTCTCGCATTATGAACCTAGCATAAATTTATAATCAGACAATCATTTGGAGCAATTGCCTAGTTGTGGCAATTCTAAGGCTGATAGAATAATTTTTACCCAATAATCGAGACCGAGATCTGAGGAGAAATAAACATTTATTTGGTTAAATTCATGAATCAAACCAACATATGAGGAAACCCTTATATGTCCTACAACAGAAGAAGGTCAAATCCCCTCCCTCTGGACTTTAAGGCCCTGTTTTAAAGGCCTCTGATAAAATCTAAGCGCATCCCTCAGGAGAATGCTTAACCAATTAACTTAATTCCTACAATCTAAAATCCATCCAGCAGATGTCATGCATTCATCTTGACCCCTTATTATCTTGACACCTTGATTCCCAAAGTTTTTGACTGATAGGTGTCTCCTAGCTCAGCTTTTAGCAAAGCAATTTAGTCTATGGATGTAGATTAACAATTCGACAAGGTTCCTGCATCACAGGCGTCAGTTTGTCCCTCCCAGAGGCAGGTTTGGGATGTGTCAGGGGTGTATGCCATGGTGACTCCAAAAGTCTTTAACAGGAGTAGGTTATATGAGCATATTGGAAAAAGTAGACAGTGTCATGTGAAAACAAGCAATATGGATGATTTGATGATGTTAAACCCTAATGTAGGTTTCATTGTTTCTAATGTAGAATAACTGTTGTCGTCTCCCATTATTTAGCTCACCCAACTAACATGCAAATACACACATGTAAGGGTTTGGCTCATCAGTAATTGAATAAAACTTTGTGTGAATGCAAGCGCTTACAGTGTTAGAGGGAAAGGAGAAGTTTATTGCGGAAAAACTAAAAGGTGCCAATGTAAGGTGGCTGGATATAAGAGATAAGGTTTTATATAGTATCGTGGTACATTTGCTCACAGATATTGTAGATGGGCCTGTATAGCCACATCCATCACACCAGCAATTGGGGCAGTGTGTCGCTCCCCAGCAATGGCAAGATTAAAGATCTCATGATAAGACTACCATAATCTAACCTGTCTATCATCGGATCCCAAATAGAAATTGGATTTGTTGGTAGATTGCAGTCAAGGTTTTCCTTTTCATGACACCACTGTAAATGAAGTCAATGGTGGCTGGCTGTATCCCTTTAAAGCTTGTCAGTTTGGCAAAATGTCTTTGATCTCTCAGTAGGGGGTAAACTACCCAAACGTTGCCTCTGAGTGCCTTTTAATAGGGCATCAGGGAAAGTATTTCAACACCTTTAGTCTGGTCAGACCATGCCTGTAATAATTTACATATTTGCCTGAGACATAGCAGATTTTTTTTGCAAAAATCCAACATTTGTATCTGGGTGGTTTATTTATTTTTTGGCAATGAATCGAAAGGCCCATACTTTTTTCAGTTCTTTGTATTCAAACAATAATTATATGCCATATTTTTTTCTTTACCCAGACCTATGATTGAGATGACCATACCATCTGTGCTAGACCCTACTCTGGCCCCTCCTGGCTGTCACGTGGTCTCTTTTTTCACACAGTATACTCCCTACTGGCTCGAAGGGGGCCGTGCATGGACAGATGTGGACAGGGAGAAATATGCAAATACAGGTCAGAATCTAGTGTCAAAATTACTGCTGCATATACTGAACAAGTTCTTAAACAGCATTCTTTAGCAATATATACATATTAATGAATCCAGTAATCTAAGTGATTGCTCATTTAGCTCCTACTTTTGTCTTTACAGTGTTTGACTGTGTTGAGAGTTATGCACCTGGATTTAAAAAGTCAATAGTTGGAAAGGATATCTTGACTCCTCCTGATCTAGAGAGAGTATTCGGTCTCACTGGAGGGGTAGTTACTCTTTTCTCTCATAAAAACTGCTTAGGTAGTTTTCTAGCAGCATTGTTTAAAAGAATAGTATGTATTTATGATGATTTTTGTATTACATTCTTTTTTACAGAACATTTTCCATGGTGCAATGTCACTGGACCAGCTTTACTTAGCAAGGCCTTTGCCCTCCATTGCACATTACCGTTCACCAGTCAGAGGGTTGTACCTATGTGGCAGCGGCAGCCATCCTGGTCTGTAAATGAAAAACAAATTCAGACATTCCAGAAAAAGTAATGAATTACGTTGTCTGTTAAGCATGTGCTCAATAGTGTGCATTCTTTATGTTGTGCAGGTGGGGGTGTTATGGGTGCCAGTGGCTGGAACGCTGCAATGACTGTCCTGGCTGATCTTAAACGGCAATGATTTGTCAGTTGCACCTAACGGACGCAAAGTACTACGCAGTTCAGGAGTTCTAGTCCTTCTGCTTGCTTGAATCTGTGTGTTGTCAGATACACTCCAAAAGCTGATTGCTGATTGTAATGTCATGAATATGAATATATATATATATAAATTTGTCATTTTTACATCAGTGTTGTGGTATACCTTATTAAAGGTAATGTTCTGATATTGATACATTGGAAGATTCACAACTAAACTAAAGTTTTGGCTTCCACTTTATTTGCAAGGTAAGCTACAGTGCATCCGGAAAGTATTGACAGCGCTTCACTTTTTCCTCATTTTGTTACGTTACAGCCGTATTCCAAATTGTATTAAATTAATCTCTTTCCTCAAAATTCGACACAAAATACTCCATTATGACCATGTAAAAAAAGTTTTTTGCAAAGTTCTGAAAATTTATTAAAAATAAAAAACTAAGAAATCACATTTACATAAGTATTCACAGCCTTTGCCATGAAGCT
>JAVSBV010073198.1:0-10201 GCA_033117975.1 Parotocinclus spilosoma
AATTTATTTATTTATTTTTTCAACCATTGGTACTGCCGTGGCTGCATTAAATACCGAGACATTTTTTAATATATTTTTTTGTATTCTTCAAATATGATCGTCGGCAGATCTGCGAAATAAGCAATAAAAAAAGTCTGGCCTTACAGCACCTCTTACATGATATTTCTGATTTTTTTCAAGTAGGGGACTGAATATCCAATTTTTAACATGCTGTCAAATTATTTTTCTTCTCCTTTGAAAGATGGTGGATTTAGGCTTGTTGTTGCATCCTGGCTCTTACTTCAGAGACCTGTGGAATATTCTAGATTTCATTGTGGTCAGTGGAGCTCTGGTGGCATTCGCTTTCTCGTGAGTATAGGCTTGATCAGTTTCTTTTGTAATGTCCTTTCCCTTCCAGGCTTTAAGTGTACTGCCCGGATACCGAGTGATGTTGTAACTCATATCTGAGTTATACATGTTTTTATCTTGTGTATTAATTAAGAATTTCTTATCTGGAAGCAAGGTCTAATCCATGGGTTTATAATGTAAAGAATGACAACTACAAAGAGTAGAATGGGTTGTACTGAACACCCCAGTGACACCCCAGTACGACACCTTCATAGGTTACTACTAAAACTTTTTGGCTTGCCCTGTGCTCTAACAGTTCATGAAAGAAATGGCCAAAGTTAAGGTTGTTAAAGTTGTCTTGCTCTCAAAATCCTTTTGCACCATGACAAAGCGTTGAGATTTATTACAATACCATGCTAGTTTACTACTAGCTTCTCACATTTAACTAGCTGCTTGCACAGTAACTTCCTAAATGTAACTTATTGTTAGCATTGTAATTATATTCCTAAATGTTACTTGTTTTAGCATTGTAACTATATTCCAATATGTAACTTATTGTTAGCATTGTAACTATATTCCCAAATGTAACTTATTGTTAGAATTGTAACTATATTCCTAAGTGTAACTTACTGTTAGCATTGTAACGATATTCCTAAATGTAACTTGTTTTTAGCATTGTAACTATATTCCTAAATGTAACTTGTTCGAATTGCAACTATATTCCTAAATGTAACTTGTTCGAATTGCAACTATATTCCTAAATGTAACTTATTTTTAGCATTGTAACAATATTCCTAAATGTAACTTGTTTTTAGCATTGTAACTATATTCCTAAATGTAACTTATTGTTAGAATTGTAACTATATTACAAAATGTAACTTGTTTTTAGAATTGTAACTATATTCCTAAATGTAACTTATTGTTAGCATTGTACCTATATTTCTAAATGTAACTTATTTTTAGCATTGTAACTATATTCCTAAATGTAACTTACTGTTAGCACAATAACCAGCTTCCTGTAGTTCACTTGTAGCACAAGTGCTATTTTAGTCTACTGCTAGCACAGTAACTAGCTTCCTAGCTTGATTTTCTGCCAGTATCTAAACTAAATTTTTTTACGATTAAACTAGATTAAACTGCTTCACTGAAAAGTAAAATATTACTCCGTAAATTTTGTCAACCTTTAGCAATATCTTGTAAACATCTCTAAATGAGCAAGACTTTATCGTGTTTAGATTTTGTGCTGTTTAGATTAATGCATGCACTGTACTGTCAAAATGCAGACGGCCCTTTAGCAGGTTCTAAGCTAATGAACAGTACAGCGTGTGAGTCCTGGCAATGTCTTCCACCTGGCTCAGGTGTCACATAAGTGGCAGTTTCTGTCGGAGAGGATGGATGGATTGATAACCCTGCACCCTGTGGAGGAAATGTAGCATGTGTGTATTGCAGTGTAGATGTGTAAACGAATAGAAGGAATATAGTGGAGGAACAGTGGTCACACAGTGGTGGCTCTGGAATTGGCACATGAGTTAAAATCTCAGCTCAGCTGAACTGCCACCATTATAATAATTGTCTAAGTTGCTCTGGGTAATTGCTTATATACTCTTGTGCCTGAACACTTTCTGTTTCTCTGTGTTATATCTGTGATGTCCGAATTGTGTTGAGGAACAGCCTGCTCTTCTCTTTTCCTACTCATTTGCTGCTCTTCCTCTCTTTCTCCTCTTTTAATATGACCTGAAGGAGCTTCATGGGGTAATGCCTTAACTCCCTCTCTCTCTGTCACTGTGTATCTCTGTCTTTTTCCTTTTCTGTCTGTCCTCTTGCCTGTCTGCGTAAGTCTAAACACAAACTGTCTTTCATTCATTTGTGTTGGATTGATTGTGGATGAAGCAATTTGTCGTTCATGTCATCTTTGTGTGCACAATGTTTCTTCATCCTGAACATTGGCCTGAATACCTAAGGAAGGAAACTATTGGCATTCACATGCATTTCATAACAGTGCATGCCGATGTTGGTGGGTAATAATCCCGATCTGATCCATATCACACATCTTCACCTAACAGAAGGTCCATCTTTAAACGGTTTTCCATCTTTAGGCATGCGGAGCAAGGATAACATAATTTAAAGCTAACGCATGATATCATGAAGATTGCTGTTCCCAAACGCTGGGAAATGTGCCACAAGTGAATATTCCAGATTTTTTTTACTTGATCTCCATTCACTTGATCTCCATCTTTACCTCGAAGGTAAAGATATCAATCTGACACAGTTCACTAGCATGAAAGAAACCTGTGAATTTGACTCTGATTTATAAGCTGAAAAGAACAAGTATTTGCACAGCCAAGAGTTCATAGCCTGTATTGGGACAAACTACGGAGACAGAACAGCTAAGGACTGTATAAAATCTTGTTCTGTGGTAACTTTGAAGCATTTCCAATCTTTCATAGTACACAGTTCAAGCCTTAGTTCCCTAAGTTCCCGTTTCCAGCCTGACATTTACCAATTTTGACTGCCAAAAATGTATTTTAAACAGAAGATTATACTGGAGGCCAACATTTCAGTGCATCTCTATTTTATAAATCTTTACTAAACACTTTCTGCATCATAAGTATGGCCTGAAATTTCCTGATTTCATTTTTGCATATTCCTTACATTCTGCAGCAGTATAGCCTTGTCAAACCCTTTAATTCCACAAGGTTCATCCAAGACAGATCTTTCATTAATCCCCATGGTACCTCTAATTCACTACATGTTTAGTGTGTTAACCATTTAAGTGTTTTTGTGTGTAGTTATTATTATCATTTAAGCAGAGTTAGTTCTACATCATAACTTGGTTCTAAATAATTTATACAAAAAAATAGCCCTGTCTCTGAACAGAGAAATTTGCAAATTTAAGTATACTTTGAATTACACTTAACTAATTCTATGTTTGTCCACTGCCCACAAATTTGCCCTTGGATTTATAGGTTTCACATTCTTTTGAAAAAAGAACAATCAATCCCATTGTAATTACATCTACACTAAACAATATGTTACAATTTCTGGAGTATTCTTTTAATCTACTGTCTCTGTAATCAGCTCACATAACAGATTATGATAAGGAAGCATAAATCCAATTCATATGACCCTGAGTTGATTTGTGTTAATTAGACAGGAACAGCCTAATTTGTTTTCACCTAAAGCCCCCCTCTGTGCTGGGAACCATTTACTGGGGTTGGTAATTAGGCAATATGTCTGGGGGAAATCATAGGAACTGGATTCAAGTGAGCAGCTCCAAGTTACAGTAGAATGTGTGTTTGTAAGGCTGCTGTGTGTGGGATCGTACATCCACCCACAGACACTTCCTCCAAACTTGATCAAAAGTACTGTCACTGTGAACTCCCGTTTAGAGAGATAGTTCTACCAAATGTACGTTTCCTGTCCTTTTTTTTGGCAGGCTGTAACCCAAACCTCACAATATGCTCCATGTTGTCTCACTTTAAATCTTCCATCTATCCTGTCAAAGATTAAAGTGCTTTTGTGTTACGCAGTCAGTTGTGCTGTTTTGTACTGTAGAGCAAAGCGTGAAACACGAAACACACTGGAAGCTACTATAGTCCACAAGTATGGATTTATATGGTTTGTTACGACGTAGCAGTACAACATAATGTCAACAGTTCAACGTTTACTGGTTGCATTCTCTCAAGCCCACTAGCTAGAGTTTTGGTTTTTATTTCAACAAAAGTTTGTTATACTAGTAGCAGCGGTACTATTTGCATTCTAGATTAGCATTTTTTCTCGACATTTAATTTGCTATTTGTATAAGCTGCTGTAGCGTGCTAAATACATTGCTCACTAAAATTAGGGGATATTTCATTTGAATTTTTGTGAGCTGCATAAATGTCTGCTATTTAACCAGTGAGAGCATAGTTTTTTCATTACAATGACAACATTGCCAATCATGATTGCTGGTCTGTTTATAAAAGGATATTGGTTGTATTTTTGCACACAGTCAAACTTTCCGAAGGTTGTATTTTTTTCAAAATCTACAGTTATGTTTCAAAGCTGATATACTTTAAGACATTTCAGTAAGGCTCTCTAGCACCAGCCATCTGCATGCATGGACTACTGTTATTGATGTGGTCATGTATGTAGCTTCCTGACAGTAAGGCTTGGGTTGGACTTTGTGTGTCATTTTACCAGGAGCTCTTGAGTCTCACTCAGCTAGTGCTGTAGACCTGGACTAGGACACATGGAGTCTGGGTCAAGACCAAGAGTTTCAGATTCCAAGACCAATAAGAGATAAGAATAAACAGAAGACAAAAATGTATTTGTTTGTAATTGACATACATTCATTATGATTTGTTATGCATTATATAATATAATCTAAATATAATTATGAATAAATTATATTAGATCGGATCATATATTTAATAAAATACTATAATATAATTATTGAAATGATACATAGTGTAATTATTATTATTATATAGTATTAGTCAAATTAAGCTAATGCAAATTGATGATTGATGATTCTGTTTTCCTTCTTCTGTCAAACTTCAAAAGTCACCTCGTAACTACCCGAATATAGTCACCGACATCCATTTTATTTATTTTTATTATTCCAATGGAATATAATAATAAGAACATAATAATAAGAATAACAGATTTTGCATGGTAAAGTAAAGCAAGCAGTCAGAAATAAAATGAAACAATAAAAAAAATAAAACGTGTTCAGTGGCTGGATACTGAATGAGAAGAGTAAATAGTTTTTCCCTAAAAGTCCCTCAACTTTTTTAATAGGCATGTAGAGAAACGGATGATTTATTCTGGTAAGACGGATTTTTTAATATTCAGTAACGATAGAAAAAGGTCGGGTTATAGTTTACATTGGCAGATGCAGTGGACTAGGCTGATCTCGACAACAACATAAGGCTGCTTGAGACCAAAGTTGGAATCTAATACTACAACACTCTCAGGGTTATTGTTCCTCACATGTAACCCTACCCTGACATCTCACAGTGTGTTACTGTCAATGCTTGATGATAAAGAACATAATTTCTTAAATATGGATTGCGGCACAGCAGTCTGTTCCGCCAGCCCAATATGGAGGCCCCAGTTCGAGCCTTATAGCTGTATGGCTGTAGCAGGCTGGTGAAACAAATTGCACAGAAACAACTTAGGAGGTGGGGTTCGGGTGAGGTTTCAATAGCCCCCAAAGGCCATTAGAGAAACGACCGTAGATGGACTGACACACCAAGCATTCTGGTTTTCTTTATGTGGATATATTCTTGCCATAGAAGTTTATTTACTGTTGGGAAAAAAAACATTCAGCAGCTACAGAGGCACTGACTGGCCTGTGCTAAAATGCTGAGTCATGCCAAATGTGCTAAAAAATCACCAAGGAAAGAAAAATTTTGTGTTAAATAAATGTTGTGTATTCTGATGTATATGTCTTGTCATTGGCTTAGATTTAATTCATGTTGTGAGCATTGATCATATTTTGCCCTGTGTTTGTTTCATTCATTTATTAGATCACATCAGAGTACGAACAGGTGGGGAACTCTGCGATTTCTTTGTTTTTATGAATTTTCAATGCTGTCCAATTTTGTCGTTAACCTCATCCTGTTAGAGTTAAGAGACGATAAACCATTTATTACAATCTATTATTTTCACTGTGTAATTAATCCTAATGTGGGTGGGTTGGTGAGGAGGGCTCTGCTCTGGTCCTTTTGATGGCTTCTAACAGAAACACCTACCCTGTTTACACCTGGTTGTTTCGTACATATCTGTCCCGAAAGACCCTTATTCAAATATTTAGGCACCCATGCTTGAATACCATGTTACAAACTACAGTACAGTTCAAAAGCCACCATGTTGTTTTAGCAGCGCAGAATTGGCACAGTGTCTAAGGTTGTTCCTGCAACGTGCCTGTGCTGGTGCCAGCTGGGTGCCAGCATTCACCCGACCCTGACCAGGATTACATGGACAATGCAATGTATGTATGAATAAATAATAGATTTATGCCATTATTTTCCAGTCCTGTAGTCCTTATAATACAAGATATGTATAAGAATAATACTAGAACTACACAAAATGTCAATGCAGTATTAAAACTGAAATAAGAAGAAGAAAATAGCTTCTGTAAACTACAGTTGCAAGTGTATAATGTTTGACTAAATGTACATAGGAACAAAAAAACTATCCTAATACAAGCCATGAATTGAGACCAGGTGTAAATGGGATCCAGACGGGCTTCTGTAAAAGCTCCAGAAAACCAGTGTGACATGACGTAATATATTAAATGGGTTCCAGAAGCCAGCGTAAAAACTGCACTGCACAGATCTAGATTTTCTCATATGAGAATAACAAGCTCATCTCTTACCTTTCTGATGTGAATTATGAAAGGAAACTGAGGCTCTGTGCAGATACACTGGGAAGAGGCAAAATGTGTACTTGATCTGAGAACCCCTGATATATTACATCTGCCCAGTCAGTGTGTGAGTGTTGTGCTGTAATTTGGGTTCAGATTTCCTGTTTAAGTAAGCATGCTGGACTAACGTGCATCAGAGAGCATGGGGAAGGTGCATGTTAGTACTGGGTCAGGACAGGAACCCAGCCATGATGTGTGAAGCCATGCTGTAAGACTTGACTTTAAGATGGTTTCAAGAGAGAGCAAAGGATTATGGGTAGATTGGTCTTTCTGTACCGACTGGTTTAGAAAAGGAAGATTTGCGTTGTACGTGGTTGATCGGTAGCGCAGTGATGCAGAACCTCTCTGAGGGTGTTTACATGGTGTCCTGTACCGGTTTCATTTCTTTTCATTGCTGTCATTGTTACAGTTATTTCTAACTATGCAAAAGTTTCGACTCCCACATCCCCCCACCCCCCCGGTCTAACTGTTTTCATCAACATATATTCCCGCAACATTTGTAAGGCACCACAGTAAATATTATATTTTAATGCAGAACTAAATTACATTTAATGCAAGAGTGAGCAGTAATTCGCAAGCCCACCATCACAGAGACCCTATTTCAGAGTTGTAACAGAGCCTTCCACCCATATAACCCTGCACATTTAAAATTATAGTGGATTAATTTAAAAATAGCTGCCATTTGTAACAGTTTGGCTAACTTTACAATGATCCACTAGCATTTTGGAAGGTCTTAAACACCAAACGATTTCTTCATGCTCCAGTGCAAATGACCAAAATATTTAGTTGGTTCCCAAAATAGGATGCAAAATAGGATGCATTGCTTTTATTTTCTTAAAAAGTAAAAACAGTGAGCCCATTCTTTTGCATAAGACACTTTATAAGGAAATTATTTTACATTGTAGGGCTGCACAATTATGTTTTTTTCACCAATGTTAAGTAATTAAACATTATTCAGTGTTTTAATATAGTTTATGGTCAAAGTCTTTTAGTCTTGCAATTTAGTGTGTGTATATATATATATATATATATACACTGCTCACAAAAAATAGCAGTATCTTATTTATTTAATTTTGATAAAGTCTGATAGTTTTCATTTGATGCATTTACAACACATTTAACACTTATTTAAAGTGTCCTGTTTGATTTGTAGGCTGATTTTTACATTTGGTGCAGCCTTATTACAGAGCGTAGATACCCCATCGGTTATTTTAATGGTCGTGTAGGACTTTATTGCTTTGTTCTGTTATTCATGAAGTTGCTTTGATTTCTATCATCTCTCAGCACCTTTCACGCACAAGATCATCTGTCATTCCTAAAGTGGTTGAATAAGAATGAGATGTAATATTATCGTTGTTGTTGTTTTTTTTTTTTTGTTGTTTTTTTTTTGTTTCATTGCTGCACTGGAAGAACTAAACGGTACAACCCAATAGGACATTACATTTTATACAGTGTAGTAAGATGTTTTATGGATTTATCAAGAATAGATCGGGACTAAAGGTTCAGTTTGCCTGTTGGGTTGCGCATCGGTAGCTTTAACGCAGGATTTCGAGTTCAACCATGAATGAGTCCCTAATCACTGTCTATCATTTCAGAAGCAGCCTATGCACTGAATGTCGAGCATTTACACTTAAACTACTGTGTGAAACACTGCATTTTCTAAACATTTGTATACTTTTAATAGAATTTTTGCCGTTTTGTAATATGGCAAATAGGCAATAGGCTATAACTTTAACATATTCTTCCATATTACACAAACGTGCTTTAGATGGTTGTTATTTTTTGAAATAAAAATGGATCCCTTTGTGGGTAAAATTCTGAAGATTTAAAGGATGCACATATTGATGTGATATTCAGATGTCCACATACTTTTGGCTGTTTGGTGTAGCTGTATTTTTCTTTAGGCTCAGTTTATTTGCGTTGTTTCCTAGAGTCCTGTCCCTTCCTCCTCAGGGTCATGGGGATAATACCCCTCCCCGTATGGGGTTATACCCAGAGAACATAGGTTCTAGATATAAGTGTACCTAAGTGAGTAATTAAGTTGTTGCACACACTTATTCATTCATTATCTTCCGCTTAAACCACACGGGGTCGCAGGCCAGCCAGTGCCCACTCAACAACACTGGGCGCAAGGGCAGGAATTACCCTGGATGGGGTGCCAGTCCATCATAGGGGGCACACAGTCACGCACACACAGTCACATACTAAGGGGCACTTTTTGAGATACCAATTAACCTAATGCATGTCTTTGTACTGTGGGAGGAGACCAGAGTACCCAGAGTAAACCCACACAGACACGAGAAGGACATGCAGACTCCACACAGAAAGGACCCTGGTCGCTACACCCTGGGGTTGAACCCAGGACCTTCTTGCTGTGAGGCAGTGGTGATACTCACCGAGCCACCATGTTGCCGTTGCACACACTTATTTAAGTTATTAATTAAATAAACAATACTAATGTTTGCCTACTGAACCCCTGGTGTTGTCTTTTGACCAGTGGGCTTCACATATGGTATGACTGAGGGAGAGGAGTTCAAGTAGGGTGATCTGCTTCTGGTGCTCGGAGACATTCAGTCATAGGCTGTGCTTGTGCAATAAAATGTTAGTACAGTAAATATAATCCTTGTTGGAAAATCTAGAGGCTGCAGCATGAACATGTTCTATAGACGTCACTGCTTGGCTTCCATGCAGACAGGACCTCCGTTATTGGCTTGGCCATTTTAGTCCTCTTGTTCTATGGTTTTCTTTTCATATCTCTTTCAGCTTCTGGTTGATTTGCTCTACATGCTTCACAGATGTCCATCTTGTCTGTTAATCCACTAGCATCTGAACCATGATACCTGCTCTTTTGCAAAACAGCACTGGTTCCCCACAAAGAAACAGCCCCCCTGTTGTGGGCGGAGTTTCTTTAATGTCAGTGGTTGTGGTTTGAATCTGATGCACAGCTGTGTTATTCCTGCATGATTGTATACAGGCTTTAATATAATGAACTAATAGTTCACTTTAAGATCCATTAAAGTCCAGCATTTTCAACCTAGTTCCTATCTAATACACCTGTAGTCTATGTGGGATTACAACAAACGGTCTTATTTTGTTTAGTTTGCCTAAAAGGCTCATTTTGGAGCAGTCAGTAAGTGCTTTTCGAGAATAGTTGTGCAGTTTGGTGACTTACTGTAATAAGCCAGACTATAAAAATGACCCCTAGAAAGTATAATGATAAACAAGACTGATTCTTAACTACTGATTAAGTTAGATGTTCAGAGCCTCAAAACGTTGATGAAGATGCTTTGTAACCCAAAATTAATTCTACTGTAACACTAAAATAATCTCTCTCTGTCTCTCTCTCTCACTGCCTCTCTCTCTGTCTCTCTCTGTCTCTCTCTCACCGTCTCTCTCTCTCTCTCTCTCTCTCTCTCTCTCTCTCTCTCTCTCTCTCTCTCTCTCTCTCTCTCTCTCTCTCTC
>JAVSBV010073209.1:0-10200 GCA_033117975.1 Parotocinclus spilosoma
AGTTGGGTCCTTAAGCAAAACCCTTAACCCACCATTGCTTGAATTGTAAGACTGTATCAGTTGTAAATCGCTTTGAATAAGCGTGTCTGCTAAATGTTGTAAATGTGTTCATACAGTAGTGTGAAAAAGTTTTGGACCACCATTTGATGTGGTGTAATGACTATTTATTTCCATTTATCAGTCTCTCTATTGAGAAAACGCAGAAATGTATGCAGTTTAAAAAAAACTATATGTGGACATGAAAATATCAGACAAATAAAATCTAAAGAACTTTGTGAACTCTTATATAATATACCAGAAGATTATTTTAGAACATTTCCCCCAACAGTCTTCCCCAAAAGAGTCTAAGATGTGCTTAATGCCAGGGAAGACAACACTAAATACTGGCATTGGCCAGTATTTTTTTTTTATTTTGTGTACATACTCCTTGTATGTTCTGGCGGTATTTTAGTAAAGACACTCAGAAATCATTAGATATGGTCATTAAATCACTGCTAAAGCAACAAATCGAATGGTGGCCTAATACTTTTGCACAGTGCTGTATACAAACAGATTCGATTCAACGATTCAACTCTGGGAAAGGCTGCTGGGATATGTTCAAATAAAAATAACTAGTACATGACTTGTCTAGAGAGCAAAATAGGTAGGGAGATTTTGTGGTCTGTGCTGAGGGACTTCGCTTTGTGGTTAAAGTGAACGATGAATGGGATCAAATTAATTTGCGTTACATGTAACGATGCTGCAAAAACACTGCAATTGAGATATTGGTTAGAAGCGAGAAAGTGATGGACTATGGTAAAGAGACATTTTCTCATTTTTTTCTTCCATGGGGGCAGCATTGGGCCAGTTGCGTGACTATGGCATCCAGCAAAGGACCAAGATATGGGGGATTGGTCTATTGGGTGCCTTTCCTTGTCTCGACACAGGGTTCAAACCAGAGTAGAGCACTTGGTAGAGAACTAGTTCTAAATGTCTGTTGGTCAGGAGGGTAGGTCACATAGCAAACAGAGAGAGGTCCAATTTTGGTTCTCCTCAGGCTGGGGGCTCGACCTGTGGTAGTAACATGACCAGATCAGTGGTGCAAAAAGTAGCTTTCTGCTTAATACAAACAATAACAATGAACAGCAGTCCAAGATACAGGTGTGTATTTATAGCTGCTGAAAACCAGTAACCAAAATACAGCACAGGAGACACTTTTAGACAATGCTAATACATCGTTTAGAGAGGGTTGTTGTGGAAAAGGAGGGCTAGATGCTAGCTCCGGCTGTATAGCACCCCATATCCATTAATAATGCATCAGCTAGGTTATTTGTTTACGCTCGTGGCTGCTCCTACGTTTTTCATAAAGGCTGTTAACTGCATATTTATTGGGAATAAGCACACCAGGACTACACTGAGGCATGAAAATATGAACAAAGACAATATAGAATGAAGTGTGTGTGTGTGTGTGTGTGTGTGTGTGTGTGTGTGTGTGTGTGTGTGTGTGTGTGTGTGTGTGTGTATGAAATCCTGACAAGCAATGGCACCAAGAGCTCCGGTGTGAAGAAAGTGTCTGATTGACAACTTTGTCCATTCCATTTTTTTTTAAAAAGCAATAAACAGTTTCTTTTTGAGAAAAATTGAGTGGTCCACGCTCACCTCTTGAGCTTTCATCTTCGACAACAACATGAAAAATAGACTGCATGCTTAAGTGGGTCAAGAGGTTGGCCTGAGGTAAACTGGAGGATATGATGAGAATCCACAAGCATTCCCATTTAACTTAGTCACACTATGAAACAAATGCAAGGCATAACTAATTGTGCAAAGCATTAACATGAAACCAAGATTATTATTCCCCCATCGTGTCCTTGCTTGTACAAACTAGGGTCATCTTGGACGTGATGAGATCCAGAGCCTATACAGGTACTTGTGTGGCAGAAGTACACCCAGGACGGGTATAACAAGGTATGACTCCCCTGGCCATGGCCAACCAGGAGTCCATGTGATGCCTGACCTTAATGTAATATAGGGATTTAATGAGAATCCAATAACACACATAACTACACATTAGACAGAAACTGCCGTTTGAATTTTTGTTTTGCCTTTTTCCCCGGGTAAGAGATAAGCAGTACGATATATATATACGATCAGCCATGCCAAAGATGCTCCCTCTCCCATAAATGTTTTATTATATAATGTTAATTATGTTTATTACCCAAAAGAGGATGGGTTTCCCTTCTGAGTCTGGTTCCTATCAAAGTTTCTTCCTTGTCACTGTCACCATTGGCTTGATCATTAGGAAATTGATCAAAATGTCAAATTTGTGACACTTGTGTATATATATATATATATATATATATATATAAATAAATGTAAAGCTGCTTTGTGACTATGTCTATTGTAAAAAGCACTATATAAATAAATTTGAATTTGAATGTAATTTATAATAAAGTTCTCCGTTTGCTGTACCTTCAACTAACAATGGATTTGTTTGGAACGTATTCCCATCGAAAAATGGCAACTGCCTGTATAATAAAATTCTCAACCTGGGCAAACAGGCTGCTGCAATAATTTCCTTGCTCCATCTTCTATTTTTCTGCACCATTTGTGCATGGGGGTTGAATATCTCTGTCTTCGTGTGGACAGATTATTCACACAACTTTAGCAATGTGATGGATTCTCACAGAAAAAAAAAAGGTTACTAAGGCTAGACTTGGAGCTGAATGTAAGGATAGCGCTGTTTTACGATCATATTAATATTCCCAGGAGGTCGAAACACACTTTTTTCAAAGTTGAAACTTCCCTTCATCTTACCTTGTCACGTTTTTTAACGATACTGTCAGTTTTATTTATTCTTCTCATGGATTCCTTCTTACTATTTATAGGTGAAGGCATGATGCCGATCTTGAAAGGGGAAAGATCAGATTTGGTGAAGTTGGGTTGTGCTGGTAGAAATGTAATTAGCTTGTCACTTAACGCCAGTCGGACAGCATGTATATCATTAACTGCAGGTACAAACTGCAAGTACTGCAATCAATCAATCAATTAAAATTTATTTCTATAGTGCTTTTTACAATGAAGCATCGTCTCAAAGCAGCTTTACAATATTATACAGTCGATTCCGGTTAATAGGACCACTGGTTAATGGGACCAGCCCCTTATTCGGACCAAATGCTTAAAAAAAAGAAACGAATCCTATTAAATACGTGTAATGTTATTCGCTTATTTGGACCAAAACTCTGCTTAATCGGACCAAGGAAAAATCGGCGTTTTTCCCCAGCCCTCTACTGCCACCTACAGGTCTACAGGGACAAAAAAAGCCACAAGTCGCCACTTAGCTACAGCTAAAGCGCGTCAGATCACACTGGATAAGTTCTTCAAACGTTGACTGGAATTTAGTAAGATCTTGTTTTTTACAGTATTATGCTTCGCATGCTGAGTACCTATACATTGTGTTGTAGATCGTTTCCAAAAACTTGCTTGCAAATTTATTTTTGAATTAATAAAGTTGGTAAGCAACAGTAGTTCTTGTTTGTACGTTCGCTATACGTGTCAATCGTACAATAAAGGTTTAATAAACTAGGACCAAAATGATCGCGTCCCGATGTGGACCGATTAACCGGATTGGACTGTATTTGAATACCCCAGCTAGTAATGGTTGAGGGAACAAGTTTTTCCAATGAGAAGGTGCTCATGTAGGATGTCAAAGACCAACAGAATTGTCTCCGAAATCAATTGCTGCAATCAAATTTGCAATATCTCATGGGGTTCAAAAGTTATCCAAAAAAAACGAAATGTAAAAGATTTTGTTGTTCGTCAGAGGTAACTGAAGCACTGTTACATCCCCCATAGCCAAATTCAGAGAAACCGGGGCTGTGGAAGACAAGAAACGTGGCGATTGTTGGAAGAACCGCTACCGACCAAAAAACCTCAACAACGATTCTGGCAGCCTTTGTACAGTATTACAAAAATGTTCCTCAGTTTTTATCACTTAATGGAGGGTTTATCGGTTATCGGAATGTAACCCCAGAGTACATTGGGAAGCATCTGTACCATATACGGTTACAAAGTCATACAGCCCAATAACAGTGGATATTATAATACCTTTTCAATAACTTACCTGTAACGACTGTCAAGCACGTGTCCTCAGAGCTCGTCGTTCCCTCAGCTGTAAGTGTCATTACAGTTATCTTGTACGTATGAGACGCCTCCAAGCCTTTAATCACGACACTGAGATTCCTTCTGTCCAACCACAAGCTCTGAGCCCTATATTTGGTAACATCCAGCCAGGACAGTAAATACCAGTCAAAGGAAGCTTCATTTAGAGAGTCAGGAGCAGCCCAGGACACTGCAATCTGACTAGATGTGACATCTGTAGCTATGATATTCTGTGGTGGGTTTGGTCCTGTGAGGATGACAGTAAAACACGGTTAATATGGTGAGTCAATGCCAATTTAGAGTAATCAATTAACCTAACATGCATGTCTTTGGGAAACCGGAGAACTCGGAGTAAACCCACACAGACACGAGGAGGACATGCACATAAAAAAAGACCCAGGTATTGAACCCACCCCCGGATTGAACTCTGGGCCTTTTTTGCTGTAAGACAGAAGTTCTAGTCCCCAATCACCACCACTCCACCCACTCCCCACCCCCCACCCCCCGAGTGTCTGTGCTCGGTGTGTTTTATGCAGGATTACTTCGCTCTGAATGCACACTCACTGGTTTGAACGACGGCGATTGGGCCGAGTGTTTGGGATGCACCGCTCGGGTGAGTAAGGCACAAAGAGAAGTAATAGACATGTCCAGGAGACAGGCCCTGCACACGTTCCGAATCCTGGGTGTGTCCGAGTGTTGTTTGTGAGAACACCGGGCTGCCGGAGCGGTCCTCGACACGCAAGCTAAGCTCAGAACTGGGAGCTGATTGTAGGACCTGAGAGAGGTTTGTCCAGCCAACGATGACTTCTGTCTCCTTTACAGTGTCCATCTGCAGTCCAGCAACAGAAGCCTGCAACACTGGAAGACACACACACACACACACACACACAGATCAGTATTTAAAGGTCAACAAAGGGATTTATTTAATCCAATTCAGGGTCACATGGGGCAAGGGCCTATCCATGTGGCCCTACCCTAGACAGGGCACCAATCCAAAGCAAGGTACATGTATACACACACACACACACACACACACAAACACACACTTTAGAAAAACAACAGACGTCAGACAAAGGTCTCTGGAATGTGCAACGAAACCGGAGCACTTTAAAGAAACGCACACAGAAACGGAAAAAACATTTAAACTGCACACATTGGGTGTTCGTGCAAAGGATTTCTGAAGCTGTAAGGATGGTGCATGATACCACTGCCACCACTAGGGGGGCATAAACATCATAAAAACATGAGAAAGTGATGCCTTTTTGGTTTTTATCCAGCTTTAGTATGAATCCTTCCTTAGGAAGGTCCAAACGAGTATTTTCACTAGGGCTGTCAGGCTTTTGCCATTCTACATTTTTCTACAAGCAAGAACATTTTGTCTCACTCACACTCTGTCTGGCAAATGTAGGGGAGCTGCAAGTAGCAGAAGAGAGAGGTGAAGAAGTAACCCGGTCCTGTGGAGTTCTTCTGAAGTGCAAAACAGTCCGTCTCATTAGCCGGGAGAAATATAATCACATCAACGCTCAGGCTGTAAGCAGAACCATCGGACCAGCACAGGCTACCCTCGTGCTGGGGAGAGAGAGGAAGAGTGTGTGAGCGTGGGAATCTTCAGGCTGTAGTGGGGAGACATGCTTTGATACTTAATTACATCATAACATATCATGGTATTCACAATATATACACACATGTCCGAATTCCCACTGTCCCATGTCACGCAGGATCATTTTTTAAGATACAGAGACAAAAACTGAATACAAAATGCTGTGATTAATGGAGAGAAGGAATTCAGAAGACTATCCCCACTGCTGGACCAGTGACCCCTGCTGGCTCTATTTAAAGCATACTTGGATCCTGCACCCTGTGTTATCCAGGATTGGCCCAGACGCCCTTTTTGTCATCCAAAATCTAATGCTACACAAGAGATTTCCTGTCTTATAGCTGATTAATGCTCTGTAGAGAAAACTTTCAGCCAGCCATGTAGAGGGAGGGTAGGGAGGTACGCATGTTAGACATCAGATGGCAGTAATTGGTCGAATATTTTTACAGAAGCATGCAAACAAATCCTCCATCATTCGCTCGGCAAAGCCACGTCACTACCCCTGCATTCCTGTTGGGTAGACTGCATTTTTGGCGGCGTTGCTGTACACTAGAGTTAAGACCTGACCCAGTTGGAAAGATGTAGTATGAAATCTGTCATCAGTTTCAAGGAATATTAGCTTTATCGTTCTCCTGTGCCAAATTGCCGAAGAGTTTGTAAAAACATGTTGTGCCCCGACCCAATGTGTGTCTGTTTGTGTGTTTGATATGCAATACCTGCAGGTCATTCAGAGCAGTCCATAGTAACAGCAGATGATTGTGGGATTGCATATAGGCAGAGACTGCCAGAACGTTATCAACAGTTTTTAGATTGGCCAGATGGGCTCCAGGAGAGACATGGTCACACATCTGTTGGGCTTTGGACCATGTAAGCACTTGCCCTCTGACCAAGAAACAGTTCCATCCTATTGGTAGCCAGCCTATGGGACACTGGCCTTAACAAGACATAAATTAGGAACATAAATGCACGAGTTATGGTATGTTGAACAAAATCTAAATGTTCTGATGTGTATTTATATTACATTTATATAATTTAGTAGACATTCTATATCCAGAGTGACTTAGAATTGATACAGTTTTAGAATCAAAGCAATACTGGGTTATGGGTCTTTGCTTAGGGATCTAACAGTGGAAGCTTGGCAGAGGTGAGATTTAAACTCTGGACCGTCTAGTCCATAGGCCAGTACTTTAACCAATAGGCTGGAATAGTCCAAGCTAAAATTGGCCACATTCCTCTAGGAGCATTTTCTATAAATCTTTACTTTGGGATCAACTCACATCATAGTATGATGGGTGTAAGTTTGTACCTGTCTTTACAGCCAGCTGGAGCTTCTGTGTGAGGGTGATATTGAGTTGTGGAATATGCCTTTTCTGCTCCACACTGACTTCATAAAGCGTCCCGGATTGTAGTCCTGTTACTAAGCGGGGCGGCTGGAAGGAAGAGAGGACCGAGCATTTGCGATCTACACACAATTGCTGTGTTTGATCATTCCTCCAGCCAGTCCAGCTAAACAGAGCAGTGGTCGACGAGACTTCAACCTTCAGAAAGTTCATCTGCAGAGGATCTGCACCGCATAAGATCAGGGTGGTTATTCTAGGAAACCGCTGACATTTTTCAGAAAGAAATCAAATCGTCACAGTTGGTCTCACCCAACTGGATGATTCTGTGACCCAGCATCTTTTCACGTTCGTATGACAGCAGACTGAAATTCAGTTTATGGGAGACCTGCGGAACACTTATTTCCATGCCACACACACTCCGACAGACTGCGCTGCTGTTCAGCACCTGACACAAACACAATACCGGACTAGCACGAATATATTATCTATACATAATATCGTGTTCGTTTGTGTGTTTGTACCTTGTTTCCCGATAACAGTATGTAAGAATCAGGCTTAGCATTAAGTGGAAAGCTGTAAAACTCCACATGGACGAGGAGAAATGCTGAAGCACAAAGAGCAGGAGAAAGTAGAACCTGCGAGAAGAAAGAGAAGGGAAATTATTTTCAAGATGCAGCTCTGGGAGTGCTGCCTGCCAAGCTAAACAAAACACAGGCTGTGCAATACTAAAAGATTTTGAAGCTTGCTATTTTAAAACCAGTGGCTTAACACATCAGCATAACAACATTTACATTTGCTCTAACACTAAGTGGAAATAACCTATATCTTTCTCCTAAATGACAATTTTTTCAATTATGGCAATAAAATGTTCACCAAAGTAGCGATAATATTATTTAACATTGCTAAGAGTAAATATTTTAGTGAATCACATAATTCAATATCCCACTGTTCACTCATTAAGCTCTTTTTTTTCCAAATCTTTGTGCCAAATCTCTTCTAAAAACCCACACAGAGCTAACAGAGCCTCACTAAAGACTGTGCGTCTCCTGATATCTAATACACACTTGTGTACTTGCTCTCAATACAGTAATGTAATAAAGCTCTTTGGACTAACGATTCTAAAGAAAACGGCATTGTTGCTTCTATTTGCTGTTAAATTGTTTTACTAACTGTAAATGTAATAAAATAAAATTTAAAATGCTTATATATTCTGTAACCTGTGTCAGCGCAGCACTCTTACTCTTTCTGTGCAAAAACTGTTAATACTGGAATTAAAAGGATATTGTATACATAGTGTTCACCTCTTTTTACATGATTTGAAACATATTTCTTGCCACTTACAGTTTAGATTAAATCAAATTAGCAGAGCTGGATAACAAAATGTGCAATAAACTGAAAAAATGAGTGGATGAGAAGAGAGAAGCATCACCTGTATCAGAAGTGCCGGTAGTCTCAGAGCAGCAGCTTTATCCATCTTATTTAGATACGAATTAGTCCAGAAGAAGTGTTAATCTTCCAAACTGATAACGCTAAAAGTTGATATTAATAATAATAATAATAATAATAATAATAATAATAATAATAATCTCCGCTATTAATCGCTGCAGCTGAGATCGGTGTATGAACTCAAATCCACACAAAGTGCTGGTTTAACGTTTCCTTCACTCCCAAGATAAAACCAGCCACGCCTTTCACTGCCGCTACAAACACCTTACATTAGAGATTTTTAATCTCTGAAGATTTTTAATCCCGAATTTTAATATATATACGTATAAAAAAAAACATCTGATTTAAATTTAGCGCGCTTCTAGAGTGCGACTTGCTACTGGGCTAGCTTCGCTGTTCGCTGTCACTGAAACTTTTACACACACACATTGTTTTTTCTGCCTTATGAGGACTGCACACACACACACACACACACACACACACGTGTGGTTCAGAACTGCTGACACGTTTCTCTTGTTAAGCATTCTTTCTTGACTAACTCAGCTAACAACAACACAAACTAGCATATTTTGTAGTTCTGACATTGATGCACTCAACAAGGAACAGGTGTCCATCTAGGAAGATCCCCCCATCCAGCCTCTCTTCCCTCAGACAACTACAAAAGATCATTCCTTTTCAAACTGAAGCCATAACATTTGCCTTTCTAAATTCATAAAAACCGATTCCTGTTGTGATGGATCGTCTATCAAAGAAGTTTCTTTCACATCATTTTCATTTGTTGTACTGCTGCAATCAGGTCGATCCAAAACAGGTACAGAAAAGAGCTCAGAATAAACTGGACAACGCTTTGAAGACATCGTTTTAATACAAGAAGCATTAATGGGTGAAATCAAAACACAAAAAATAGCTGGGAATTTTGGATATGTCCAAAAAAAACTTCATGATTTAGTATAATGTCATGTTTTTCAGTATCTAGTGTGTCGACCCAGTACCGTTAATACGGCGTCCATTCCTTTCAGAAGGTTTCCAGTTTCATACTCCATGCCTAAATGTAAGAAGTCCGGTCTTTACTTGGTTTGGAAGTTGGTTACATTTTCTACCTCTCATAATTGAAATACATATCAATTACATTTAGTTGTTTATTTTTCCATTTTCTTTGTACTCATGGACATTTCTGAAGCTTTAAATTGTAAACAAACCATCGACTCATCCCCAAACTTGCACAGATCCCCTAACAGCAGAACTGATGACGTTTGTATAGGAAATTGTATTAATAAGAGGGTAATCTCTTGACTTTTTCACGATAATATACATGGTGGTACGTCTCCCTACGCAGACTAAACGGAGCTAAACATTTGCTTGTCTGGACCATGAAAAGGCTTCAGACCCTGACCTCCCTCACATTAACACATGACTCAGCAGCTTTGGTTGAGGAGGAGTTGAAGTCAGCCAACATTGTAATTACTCTGTCATTAAACCATAACACAACTCAGCAGGCAGAGACCAGCTATAGTGTATGAAGCTCTGAGTCAATAATCCTGGTGTTAGGCTAGACCTTGCTGGATGCAGTAAAAGTTCATGCTGAAAGGATTATAATAGGTACCTACGGTGGCTGTGAAGTGCAAACCACAACAACATTAACTAAGCACAATTACAAATTACAAAAACGCAACAACATTA
>JAVSBV010073230.1:0-10199 GCA_033117975.1 Parotocinclus spilosoma
TCTCTCTCTCTCTCTCTCTCTCTCTCTCTCTCTCTCTCTCTCTCTCTCTCTCTCTTTCTCTCTGTCTCTCTCTCTCTCTGTCTCTCTCTCTCTCTCTCTCTCTCTCTCTGTCGTCAGTATGGCGTCCCGGTCGTTAAATACGACCGGCACGGTTTCCGGGCCCGCCCACGCCAGCTCCTGATGACCTGCTCTTCAGTGATTCTCATTCAGGAGTCCAAGATCAAACAGCGCATCGACTACGAATCACTACTTGGTAAATGCTGGCACTGTGTGGGCTTGCTCATTCTCTGTCCGTCTACTGGTTCGAGTTTTTCCGTATTACGTTTAGAATTGATTTGTGTCATGCTCGCGTCCAGTCTTTACGACTGCAGGGACGTGTGTTCATGTGACGTGACGTTGATCCCATGACCATTACCTGTTGGTGGTTCTGTGTTTTCTGCAGGCGTCTCTGTCAGCGCCCTGAGCGACGGGCTCTTTGTCCTGCACGTGCCCATGGCAGACAGCAAGAAGAAGGTGAGAGAATCTGCGCTTACGCTTAACGAGAGAGATCATGCAGCATTTGACCTCTGATCGTTCTTCTCGCAGGGGGACCTGGTGCTGCAGTGTGAGCACGTGGTCGAGGCTGTGACCAAGCTCGCCATCATGGCCGACAAGATACACACCGTCAGCGTCTGCCAAGACAGGTGTGTGTGTGTGGGGGGGGTGTCTAACGGGCTTGAGTTTGAACTGCAGTTCTGACTTTCTGAAGTCTTCATCTCTTTCAGTATCAGGTTTGCCATCGCCCGCGGGAAAGAGGGTGTGATCGATTTCACGAGCGGGGCGGAGCTGCGAGTGGTCAAGGCCAAGAACGGGCACCTGGTCGTGGTGAGACACACACACACACACACACACACATACACACACACGACTTTTTAGTGCTTAAGTTCCTCGTCAGCGGCGCTGGGTTAATCGGAGCCTTGCCCTGTTTTTTCCAGACGGCTCCACGAGTCGGCGGCACCGTATGATCCCGGCTCGAACGATCCCGGCTCACCTCGAAGTAAGGCTTAGCCCGGTGGACCAATCACTAAAGACTGATCAGCTTTAGCCAATCACCACGGCCTCGCCACATTTTGTACCGGTGTGCTTTTTTGTAACATGCTTTAGAGACGTCGGTCACTAGCGCCACCCGCGCGTCACTAACCCTTTTATGGCTTTACAGACGGTCCACTGGCCGAACCACTGTGCAACCCGGTAGATCCAAAATGGGGGTGGGGGAGCACCCTGTACAGTCACGCTCATAACTCTATAAAGCATAACCGCTTGTTATTAATAACGCCATGCAATATTGTAATACAAAATCCGAGAAATACAGAAGATCCAGAGCTGTTCAAAACCCCATATATACAGTATTTTGTCTGCAGTAGGAGGATGTAAGAAGAAATGACTTTAAACTGTCATATGGGGAACAGTTTGTTAGAGTAAGATTAAGTAATAAAACCACACATCGTCTTCCCGCAAGTTCTCCAAGATGTCGGAAAAAAAAACACCAGCTCATTTACTCCGAAACTGTCACCACCGCGTACAAAACGTTCATCCCTTTTCTTTGTAGGATTTTTAGCCGTTTGGTATTGCGTGAAGCGTCGTGTCGTTTCTGCGCCCCGGACGAATCCAGGGTCCGGATTCACAAAAGTGTCTTAAGAAAGCAAATGTTCTTTGTGTTCAAGTGTTAAGTCGACTTCATCTCTTGGAAAAAAAAAGTTACAAAAAAGTTTTAAAGTTGTTTTTAAAAGAATTCCTTTTGGGGGGAGATTGTTGGAAACGTTACGTTCTTAAATGTTTTCCTAACCTTACAACAGGCTC
Source organism: Parotocinclus spilosoma (assembly GCA_033117975.1). Classification (NCBI taxonomy): domain Eukaryota; kingdom Metazoa; phylum Chordata; class Actinopteri; order Siluriformes; family Loricariidae; genus Parotocinclus; species Parotocinclus spilosoma. The sequence continues at coordinate 1,840 of JAVSBV010073230.1, forward strand.
ATGCTTGTCGTAGACCTGGACACGGAAAACCTCTACACTTAACTTTAAACTTTAAACAGTTTAGTTACTGGAAATAACTTCCACCATCGCCTCCCTTTCTTGTTTGCTAAAAATGTTTCGGAAAGTTGTTTTATTTTTCGGGAATTGCATTTAAGAACAGTCTTATTAGTCTTAACTTCTTACTGCTTGTCTTATCAACCTTTTTTTCCCCCTTAAAAAAGCTTTAGTGAATTCGCTCCCTGTAGTCACAATACATCGTTTTTCTCTTCTGTTCTAACTGATATTAAACGACTTTTGCCCGAGACTGCGTTGTTAGGTTTCTATGCACTGTAGCTGGTTCTGTTGATATATCTGGAACGTGACCAGACAGATTGCCGTATCTTTATATAACCTGATGTAAAACTATCTATAGACTATAGCCCTTATTTTAGGAGCTCGCAGGTTTATGTAAAACCACCACTGACTGCCTAAATTAAAAACGAGCGAGGCGGATTTCGTAACGCTAAATTAAGTTCTCATTGTCAAGCTGGAGTTACGATGCGACCGACGGAAAGTTACCCGTTGCTAAAACGCTCAGCCACGCCCAAGCTGCCATTTGCTTCTGTTGACCATGTTTCTGGTGTGACTTTGTGTCTTTTGACTGCTCTAATGATTTATAACATGCCACAATTTCATTTTTCTCCACTTTGCTCTAATCTGTATTTGAATCCATGCCCTCTGTTGACGTTTGTTCCTTGTCTTGTAAAGTAATCCAGTAAATTACATTTCACACCCTTTCGCTCTTCGCCTCACGTGCTCACTGGATATTGTTTGGTCACGAAACGGATCCGGCTTTTGAAAAGCTTTAGGACTACGCAGGAAGCAACCGCTTCGGATTACACTGTGTCAAATCGAAAGATTCAATAGCTCAATACAAGTGAGAACTAATACTCTTTTAATTTACAAAAGCAACGGAGGCAAGTAAAAAGAAAAAACATCCTTGACCCGAACCCGAAAAGAACCTTGTTCAAAGCGAGGCCAGGCGGCATTTCTTTAGAGTTAAGTGTTTACTTGTACCCACTGAAATTAAAAGTCTTGCTGATGAAACTGTCGGCGTGCGTGTCTGTATGAACGTTAGCACGTTCTCCCATGTCTGGGTGAATGGATTTTTTGGTGTTCCTGGAACAGGATCTGGATTCTCCACAATCCTGATCAGCCCAAGTGCAAACTGCATTGTCTATGCACTGATTCTGAACACATCTGGACCCTCAGCTGGGGCTCGGTCACGGGCCATGGCCCAGTGGCTCCAATAGCTTCAATGAAGCAGGGTTACACCTGATATTGATATTGATGCCTGTCCATCAGTTGTTATTTAAATCTGCATAAGCACAGACTCGTGAAATTCATTGCCCTTGTACACAAGCTAAACAGTGTCCGGGCAAAAAAAAAAAAAAAAAAGCACAGATGTTCCCAGGAGCATGACTGGAGCATGTGACTCTTTAAAATTCTGAGGATTCAAAAGTCAATTTTGTCCTTTGTTGCTGAGCCGATCTGCAGGACAGGGTGTGCAAATTTGCCACAGGCACTACATTTCCCATAATGGCCGAGCATCTTTCCCAAAGCTAGTACCAGTACTAGTTCTGGTACTAAAAATGAAGCTTAGTTAAGGTAAAACGTACAGGACTAGTACAAGTTTCCAGTTGTAATATGAAAGGTATCACGTACAACATTAAAGAAACCAGTTTTACTAATAACGGTGCCAGTTACCATTCCAATGTGTAACATTTCTAATATAAAATTACTGGTTCCAGAAACGAGGGTACCAGTACTAGTAGTTCCTGTTCCAATATCAAAGTGAGTGGCTAATGCATTGAGTCAGAGCCAGGTTCTTTCCGTGTATTCACGCGCAAATGTTGAAAAGCAATTCAACCATTAAGGAAAGTGTACTGTAACACCCACTGTAACGTTAAGTCGCCTAATCTGTTTAGTGTTTCACAGGCTTATTTTGTTGCACGGTCACGCCCCTACGGCAGGTTTCGCACCTAGTTAAGAAAGTCCCTGCATTTTCTTCATTTCACGTCACGTTTACCAGGTGCTCACAGTAGCTTTAATCAGCTTTAATCCAGAGTTCAACTCGACCGTATTGATCATATTAGTGTTTCCCAGGCTTATTTTTATATTTTTATTTGCACAGTCGTGGCCGTGCTGCTCATATTAATGACACTCAAGAACTTTGCACAATGAGCTGGGCTCGATGCCCGCGTGATGCGTGATCTGGCCCGTTTAGAACAAAACCCGCCTGTATTCGGACACAAGTGATGGAAGGAAAGCACTTTTATTAGCGTGTTACAAAAAAACACACACAACACAACGTATGCTATGCGCACAAAAATGAAAATAGTCATTTGATACAAATATTGAGAGTCTATTCGTGTTGCGTTTTAAATAAATAAATAATAAATATTGCAATAAATAAACAGCACGACTGCGGAAAGTACGGGGGAGAATGAGAGCTAAAACCAGCGGTCTCGCCGTCTCATGATTGGCTGGTTTCCTGACCAGAGAGAGAAGTCGTCAGGGTTTGTTTTGGGAAATCCCGTAGTAGTGAAACTAGCAGAGGGCTCGGTGTGTTGAATCACTGCTCTAGAGTACTTGGTCTATGAGAATACAATAAAGTTTGGACACCCCTTGGCAAATGTAACGTTGCTCTGGAACGGTTCTTACAACAACAACAAAAAAAACCATGCAATTTCTGGGGGTTTTTGAACTAGTCTATAGCTGCCTCTGTTAAATCTGTAATACAGTCAAGATATGAGTTTAAGAAGACAGGAGTGTGGCATGAGGGGCACTCCCGTTCTGCTGCTGGCCACGGAATCGACCTGTGTTCACGTGGGGCAACCCAGCACCCCGTTAAAGCCGGAGAGGCGCAAAACGAATCCCGCCAAACTTCCGTTCCAATTCATGAGGACTTTTATGGGGAAGTTCTTGGTTCTGCAGGCGCGCAGCAGCCCAGGAGCGCCCCTAGTTCCCAGCATTTACCTCCCGTGACTGCATTATGTAAAGATCGTTGTAAAACCAAAATACATAAAAAAAAAAGAATCAAATAAACCATAATAAATACTGTGCTCGTTTTGAGGTATGTAGGCAGATTTCCGGATTTCCTCGATTTCCCTAATTGCGCTTGTGCTTGAACTGCAGCAGCATGTAATCGCGCACCAGTTTGCCCAGGTACCTTTCCAGGTTCTGGAGGATGACGTAGCCCTCGTGGAGCAGCTCCCATTTGGACTGGCCGGACGCGCCCAGGGGCCGGGACGGAGTCACCGAGGCCTGTATGAGGCTCAGGATGGAGCGAGTGCTCTGACTGGATCCAGTGTGGGCTGAAACAGACCTCGTGGACGAGTAGGTGCTGGGCTTTGGAGACTCAGAGGTGACATCCTGCATCACCGTGTTCATGCTTGATAGCTGTAAGGAAAAAATGCCTTAATAAGCAGTTCTGATCCAATGACATTTCAATTGTGGTAGCCTGGTCGAGCTAGTCCGCTGTACGATTCGTTTGTGAAAAGATGATGTGACGATGATGCGCTATACAGCCGAAAGTTTGTGGACACCCTTTCTCATTATTGAGCTCTGCTATTTCTGTAGCATTTACATTTACATTATTTAGCAGACGCCCTTATCCAGAGCGACTTACAAATAATACAGTCTTACAATACAAGCAATTGTGGGTTAAGGGCCTTTCACAAGGACCCAACTGTGACAGAGGTGGGATTTGAACCCTGGACCTTCAGGTCCAGAGTCCAGCACCTTAACTGCTAGGCGACCACAACCCAGCACCTTTCATTACGTAAAGCAGACCTGGATCTGGATGATATGGTTGCAAATTTTGGAAGTAGAATGAGTTGAACCGATAGCCCGGTGACTTTCATTAGGACACGTTTATAATTTTTCACTTCCAACAAAAGACATCAACTTTCGGTCCCTAATCAAAGTCCAAAGAGAATTGGTCTGGCATCAACTTTACCGGTCAGTGGCAGTGACAGGGCTTAATATCTAACCTACGAAGCCAGCCTCAAACTTCCTACTCATAACAATGTTTAATCTTAATGTAATGTACAAAATGTAAATGTTAATGTACAATAATGATGTACTGGATATAAGGTTTGGGTGTCCACAGACTTTTGTTTATACAGTGTATCTGAAGCAGTGTTTGTTTGAATACACGCGTTATGAAGATGATTGCAATAATGCTCCCTTACTCCCTGTCATCAGTGAAGTATAAACTGCAAAAAAAAAAAACATAAAGGGTGGAGTCTGAAAAAGGTGTGTCTATTGCTTTGTTAAACATACAACCCCCATCCCCCCCCCCACCCCCCACCCCAAAAAAGAATACAAAACAGGTGTATGGGAATGTTGGGGGAAAGTTGCCCAGCTGTCAGGAATATTTCTAAGTGTTATTGAGAGAATGGGAAAGCCCTTTTTGAGAAGAACCCTAGAAGTTCCACAGAACTTTCAGCACCAGTCCAAGTTCTCCCCTGTTTTGCAATAAAACTCAAAGCTTGTGTGTGTGTGTGTGTGTGTGTGTATGTGTGTGTGTGTGTGTGTTGGGGGGGTGTTAACGTGAGCCAGTGGCATGAGTCGGCAGATTTATACTGATAAATCATCACAAAAGACCACTTGAGTTGCAGTATGTATCATAGCGTGACATGGTTCATCGAAACCAAGTCTCATGACACCCCTCCAACCCCCCATCCAACTATATGCTTTTTATATTAGTCAGTTTGTTATGACGCTGTGCCATGGAGCGCTCACCAAATGTACCAAAAAATCCCAGCTCTAGATTGACAGCTGTGTTCTATTATGTTCCGTTCTGCATCATTCGATTTAGAAATGGGTACGATTGCAGATTAGATGGTACAGCCAAAAGTTTGTGGACATCCAGCAGGAATGACATGAAAATGTTATTAACCACAGAGTTTGTGCCCCTTCTCAGGAGCCTTCAGTCTACATTTTGGACCGTGACCGCCAGGTCTGGTGCTGTTGTTGGACAGCAAGGCTGGATCTGCTACTGTACTGGAACTAAGGTGTCGATCTGAGGTCTGGAGAACCTACCTGAGAGCTGACCTGGCTTATGAGGTCGCGCAGGTCCATCTGAATGTTGTAAATGTTTTTGCACAGGTTGACTTCGGTTCTTCCTCGCTTCAGTTTCTGATGCTGCCTCTGCAGGTAAGCCTGGTAAAGGTGCAGGTCGTGAAAGATGCGATTCAAGCGCTCATAGTCCTGCAGACGCAGAGAGAGAGAGAGAGAGAGCGAGAGAGACAGAGAGAGAGGGTTCGAATGAAGATTGCTTCAGATCAGCAATACTGATCAACAAGTATCAACCATAATGACACAGACCTGCATGATTAGCCAGCTTCGGATGTTCACGCTGGCCGATGGTAGCCCCTTCAGCACGAGCTTCTTGTGCTTGTACACGTCTCCAAAATGCTCTCTCTCCTGTTGCGTGGGGAAGAGCACACAACGTCACAACGCTGCCACAACGGAGTGCCTTTTTGTGTCTATTTGTATATTTGGTTGGGATCCATCGAGCAATGCCTTATTTCTGGCTTATCTACTTGTTCTGAGATGCAACATCCATATTAGATTCAAACAAAACAGTGCTATCACTGTGCGTGCACATTACTGTCCTGATCTCCTTACGAAACTCGTTTATTTGTGTACTAAAAACATGTGTAACAAAGAATACATTCCTTTAGGAGCCAGTAAGAGATCAGAAAGAGATCAAGCTCTGCACATGAACATGATTTCAAAAACAAGTTGGCAGATTTAGACGGCGGATTAGTTCATTAGCCCTTCAAGTCATGCTACAATATTAACTATTATATCACATAAGGTTTGGACCCTAATACTACACCTACAGTACTAGTATACTAAGTATACTAACCTATCCAGGTAAGGTTACTCATACTCACACGTACCCTTAAAAAAAAAACAGGAACTCTATTGGTACTAATATATCAGAGCTCTTTTTATATTTATAAATGCTTATGCATGATGCTCCCAACTGTAAAGCCACTTACGTATGTGATGAGCAGCTGCTTTACGTGAGAGCGGAGGGCGAGGGCCAGCCGGAGAGAGTTGGAGAACCTCGTGAGTCTCAGGGGGGAGCAGCAGTGGTATTTAAACGCGACCATGAAGAGCCAGGTCCACAGAGAGGTTCTGAGCCATTCCATCTAACACACACACACACACACACACATGCACACACAAAGGTATTCAGTATCTCTAAAATGATGTTTTACATGACAGTGGCTTAACTGCTTAGATTATTAGATGTAGCAGAATATACTACATGAAATAAGCCATTAACAACTAGCTATATATCATAATGAGTCATATAACTTCGTACTGAATTTAATCGCCCCTGTAAGTGATTTTCAGGTTGTAGATGAAGCTAAGCTTCGTAAACTTTTGAAAGGTTTAACAAGCATATAGCTCAGAGTACCATTAACGTAAAGAGTCTTTAGGTAAGGTGTAGATTGTGCACTGATGTTGTGCCAGGTTTAGTACCTAACTAAATTAGTTATTAATGAGGTAGACAGGGAGACACAGGGATGGGGGGGGCAGAGAGGGAGACCCAGAGAGGGAGACCCAGAGAGGGAGACCCAGAGGGAGACCCAGAGGGAGACCCAGAGGGAGAGACAGGGAGGGGGGACACAGAGAGAAAAAAGACACAGAAAGAGCCACAGGGAGGGGGGACACGGAGAGGGAGAGCCACAGGGAGGGAGGGCCACGGAGAGGGAGACACATGGAGGGAGAGCCACAGGGAGGGAGAGCCACAGGGAGGGAGAGCCACATGGAGGGAGAGCCACAGGGAAGGAATCACAGAAGGAGACACAGAAGGAGACACAAAGAGGGGGTAGAGACAGAGGGAGATACAGGGAGGGAGAGACACAGATAGGTAGAGACACAGAAGGAGACACATAGAGGGGGGAGAGACAGAGGGAGACACAGGGAGAGGGGGCACAGAGGGGGAGCCACAGAAGAAGACACGGAGAGGGGAAAGACACGGAGAGGGAGACACAGGGAGGGAGACACAGAGAGGGGGGACATGGAGAGGGAAACACAGAGGGGGAGACACAGAGGGGGAGAGAAATCAGAAGTAGGCATGCACTTACCTCCAGGGGTGTGTGTATGTGTGTGTGAGTGCGCGTGTGTGTGTGTGTGTGTGTGTGTGTTGTCCCGTGCCGTCCACTGTGCTCTCTGAGGTTAGTGTGAATGATCACTGCATGAGGATGCAATAGATATATATATACACCACATACACACACACACACACACTCTCTGTTTCGGTTTTGTTACCACTTCCTTTCAAGTACCCAGATCATTTTAGGTCAAGACGTGATTACTGGTATAATAAAAAATCTGATGTAATAGAAACATAACGATTATGTATTCAAACATATAAGAGGCAGAACCAATGATGTACGTGACTTTTTCATCGAATCACTAAGTTGTGATTAACGAAAGGAGTTCAATTTTATGAGCTCTTTCAAATATGTGCATTTGTCATTATTGGTAGGATTTTATTTAATTTCTTATCAATATTTTTGGTTCTAAATTATATGAACTTTAATACAGACTAAGTATATATTCAATTCTTTTATCATTGTTAATATAAATCAGCTTAATCCACACAGGGTCGCGGGCCGGCCGGCACCCACCCGGCACCCACCCGGCAACTCTGGGCTCAAGGGTAGGGACAACCCTAGATGGGACGTCAATCCATCGTAAAGCGCATACACACACAGTCACACACTAAGGGCGAGGACATGCAGGCTCCACACAGATAGGACTTTGGAGGCCTGGGTCCGGGACCTTCTTGCTGTGAGACACTGAGCCACGGTGCCGCACCATTGTTAATATTGCTAAACTTATTCAACTGCACTGGAGGCAAATCTAATGTAGTTAATTAAGTAATTAAATGACTGGTTTCATAATAATATAAGAACTATTATATTATGTTTGATTTTATTACCACAGGTAAAATGGCGTATAGGGCTATATAAAGAATTATATTACTTCATATTTATAATAATAATACACATTTCATGTACAGTCGATTCCGATTCATTGGACCACCGGTTAATGGGGCCAGCCGCTTATTCGGACCAAATCCTGGAGTACCGAAACAAATCCTATTAAATACGTGTAATGTTATTCGCTTATTTGGACCAAAATTCTGCTTAATCTGACCAAAGAACATGTACAGTATGTAATATCAATAAAGAAACTTTTCGTCTGTGACATCACTACCCGAAAACTCCCGAGTTTCTCCCCAGCCCTCTACTGCCACCTACAGGTCTTTACCTAACATTTCCATT
>JAVSBV010073241.1:0-23464 GCA_033117975.1 Parotocinclus spilosoma
TTTTTTGTAGTAAATGGAAATGTTAGGCAAAGACCTGTAGGTGGCAGTAGAGGGCTGGGGAGAAACTCGGGAGTATTGTAGTGATGCAAGAGAAGAGGTTTTTTTTGGAACCACAGATATTACATATGTCTTATTCGCTCTCATGTTTTTTGGTCCAAATAAGCGGAAATTTGGTCCATACGCGAGTAAAATTACATGTGTATATTATAGAATTTGATTCAGTACTTTAGTACTTGGTCCAAATGAGCGGCTGGTCCTATTAACCGGAATCAACTGTAATAATAAATCTGAAAATGCAGCTTCTTACGATAGGAAGAAAGTGGAAGATGCAGGTAGAGGCAAACTGCCTTTCAGAATTTTAAACGATGTCAGTAGATTTACTCTGGTACACACTAGCTGTAGAATTAGCTTTGTTTTCACTTAGTCATTGATTGATAGCAGCTTATTGGTTTGTAATTCCAATACCACATGCATTGTTTGGATACCAAGCTTTGATATTATATTGGATTTGACATTTTCAGTTGTTTTCATTTGACATTTTGACCTGTTGTCTGTCGGATCATTCATGACAAGTTCATGAGCACTGGATGCAACTTACAGATGCAGATGCAACCTTTCGGTTTCTGCTTGAATTGCTGACAGTATGTTGCTTTGGTTACACTGATGTTGCCAGTGTCTTTTTAGTTATTTTAATCATGCCCGGTTACTCAAATAGGTCTGCTTCAGATCAAGGATTTGTTGTATGTGTACATTATTGTTGCTGTACTGTAAGTCAGCTTTATCCTCACCTTAAACTTTTTTTATCTTCTCTAAGTTTTTAATTGCATTCCTTGTAGAGATTCTTCTAAGGATAGGAACATGCTTTTTTAATGTCATGGTTGCATTGAAGTTTTGAAAGGAAGCTATTAAATAAGTCCCAGCTCTTTTAAAAGCAGATTTTGAATCCGTGAGCTTTTGTAATAGCTAAGAAGCAGAATACTTTTCAGAGAGCTGATTAATAGGACAGAAACGTTTGAAGAACTCTGTGCTCTGGAGCATTCAGCTGCACCTTTCAGAGAGGCACACTGCCGATGAAGGACATTGAAAAATATTTTGCATTTGCAGCACCCCACCCACAGAAAATTTGAACTTGTCAATTCGTAACACTAGGGATGTAACAATACAGTGTGATACAAAAATCTGCGCTTTGTGAAAATGTATGTAATGTTTGGTTTATAATGCAGTTGCATTGTTTGCACACAAGTGATGCAATCGGTTTGCCCTGTTGTAACAACCAGGAATTACTCTATTTGCAAAGATTATTTTTAGACCCATACAAACTTTTTTTGTTTGATATCATGCAATGACTGAAAGTATGGTCAGTTGTTTGGATTTTGTTGGGACTTGACGCCTCAGACAAGATTGAAACAAGATATTACCTTAAAGAATGCATCTCAAAGCGTAAAGCCAGATCATTCAGTATTGAGAAAACAAGCAAATGTTGAAAAGACTTTACTGATGCTGTGAGATTTTGCCTTGCTGAGATTATAATATCTAGATAAGTGGCCAAACAAATGTAAATAGTTTAAATATTACTAATCTCTCGTGTGTACATTCAATGGTGATATGAATTAATCCAAATTTAACATCTGCTTTTGCTCTTAGTGATTTACGCTGTAGCTGCCGATTTTATTTTAGCATACAGTTTGGATTCTGATTACCTCCCACAGTCCAAATATATGCTTTAGGTTTATTGATTACTCTAAATTGGCATTAAATTGAGTGTGTGTATATACACTGCTGGCAAAAATCTGGGAATGTTACTTTATGGGATATTTAATATTTGGGATCTATCCTTTAATTTTTGCAAGCAGTACATACAACTAGTTTTGAGATAAGCTTGTTTATACCGATATCTTCCTTACTGAGATGGCTATTGATGATGATTATGGTGACATTAAATAAATCAAACACAAGCAACTATTAAAATTCAGAAGTAAGAATTTTATTATATAGAAAACAATCTGCCTAATAATTCAATGATAGTCAACCTCAGAAATCGTATTTAATTTTTGCATACCGTATTGGCACCAGGACGATATTTGTTGACACCTAGAACCTTGTGAACCAGTGTACATGTGCTTAAAGTGCATTTTTTTTTTTTCCTCACTTGAGACAAGTCAGTGATGCTCAGATCACTTTAGTCCCATCCGGATGCATGTTAGAATTTTAGATGCAGGTTTTAACTTGCTTTTAGACCACTGTGTGTGTCCTAGGTCTGCTAGTACAGAAATCCGAAGTCAGATCCATTCCAGAATCTACAAATAGAGGCTGTAAAATTTATGCACTATTTAATTGGACTGGATGTTGGGAGAACTCTCTTCTGTCATAAATGATGAGTCATGAAGGAGAAATGAGCACAGAATTTGAAATGCCAGATAGCGCCTGTGTATTACATGGCCATTTTAATGTCACGTCCAGGTTTAAAGCCTTGGGCTACCATATGTATTTAATTACAGGTACTCCTTGATTTATGATAGGGATATGCTCCCATTTTTTAAGTTGAATACATTGGAAACCAAGAAGTTAATAATACTGATAATATATACTGTACATGCACTTCCTTGCCAAACAAAGGTCACTCTAATATTTATTTGAACTACCTTTATCTTTGATTAAGGTACACATTCTGCATCATCATCACAAATGCCACAACTTTTAATTTTCGTACAGAGTTGCGTTCATTTTCTTACAAGTTCTTGTATTGATTATGGGAGCACGTCCCAAAGATTCTCAATGGGGTTCATGTCTGGACTTGTGGTGGCCAAGTCATGTGTGAAAATGCTCTCATGAACCTGTATTTGAGCCAGATGAATCCTAGCATTGCCTTCTTAGAATATGCCTGTACCATGAGTGGAAAAAAAAAAGAATCCATTGATGGATCTTAAGCATGTTCAGGTAGTCAGCTGACCTTATTCTTTGGGCACATAACGTTAATGAACCTAGACATGCAGCGACCGCAGATCATAGCACTGCCTCCACACGCTTGTGTTTTAGGCACTAGACATGATGTGTGCATCACTTTAGCCAACTCTTTTCGCTTAGATATGCCCATCATTTTATTTAAAACGAATTAAAATAGCAGATGAAGCCTTCATTCTCGGTCTCATTGTGTGATGAATTCCTGGTTTACAGAGTGTCAGAACGCTTTTGCGCTGGTTGTGCGGCCCCCCACCGAGCAGGAGAACCTCCTCTTCAGTTTTCAGCTCACTGCCGAAGACACCCTCAAATCGACCTGGCTGAAGACTCTCTGTCGTCAAGTGGCCAACACAATCTGCAGGGCAGATGCGGTGAGTGTACTGCACTCACATGACCTTTTCCCTCACTAGCATCATCCAGGCCCCTAGCGTAATTATTTATTTTATTAAGTCTCGCTTCATTTTATTATAGAAACAAATTGGATGACATGCAGAGGCCTTTTTGGTGCTAGTTAATTATATTAGATTGTCCAGCATGGTTAAGCTGGAAGACAGATTAATGCAATTAGAAGTGGAATTGTGCTTGAACTTTACACCTTTGAGGCAGATGGCTTTATCTCCATTCTACAGAGCCACAGGTCCCTTGGTTTGACGCATGAGCACAGGTCCAGACCTGCCTGTGTAATTGGCTCCAGACAGACAGATGTATATATTTGCCTTTATAATTAAAGCACAAGCACCACCAAGCCCGGCGGGTGAATGTCTGTCTTGGCAGCTAGCAGGCTCGGATTCCTCCACAAGGGGGCAACGCATACTACTTTTCAGCCTTTCTGTACTGTGATTCCTCAGTCCTTGTGTGAAGCAGAACCTCTTCATATATGAATCCATTTTCAAATAGGAAGACCTGATTCAATGCACCGATCCTGACACCCTTCAAGTGAGCACAAAGGACATGGACAGCACGCTGAGTCGAGCCTCTAGGGCCATCAAAAAGACCTCAAAAAAGGTAAGCAATGCGTCTTGTCGCAAATGCACACCCACTCACTTTTTTTTCCCCTAAATTATTTCATTTCAGTGTTCATCATAAAATTGACAATAAAAATTGTCAATTTTAAATTTTGATTTTAAAAATTGATCAAATTATTCACACAGATTTAGGCTCAACAGGGGATGAGCTTGTACTGCTAACTCCTACTCACAAATATGGTTTGTGTGTTTCACAAACTCAAATCAGAAAATGTTGTACAATGCAAAAAAAAAAAAAAAAACCACTTGCTTTACTTTTATTTAATCACAGGCCTGTAACACATTGGGATGAATGGGAATTTAGGGCTATTAATAAAGATTAAACAAAAATGAACAACCAATTTGTCTTGTTTTTGAGCGAACAGTCTTTGAGGAACAAAGATGAGCAGAGGATCGTCAATTTGGAGGATTTGACAACACAAAGTTGTTAAAATGCTTAAAAATCTCAATCTAAAACAGATTTTATGGGATTTGCATTTCTCCATCAACGATGCAAAATATCATTCAATAATTCAAGGAATTCTTCTTCAGCCCACCCTTGTTATATTGACCCAACTTTTTCTAATGATGCATTATATATTCAAGACCTGTTTTAGGTCTGACTGACTGATATTCTGCTTCATAGGGCTTCTAGTGTCACAAATCCAACGAGGTAACTATAAATAGAGACTAGAGTCCCTGCACCATTTATTGGACTGGGCATTGAGGGGAATTCATCCCATCATAATTTTGAAAACAATCTGAGAAGAAAACATATGACACCAAAATCCAGATACTTTGTGAAGAGTAGATTTGAAAAACGGCTATGTACTTTTAAAAGAAAATCATCCCGTTTTACTTTCGTTTACCTACACCAACCTTCATGTTGCATGCTTTCACTCTTACACTCTTACCACTGAGCCACTGGGGCCGCTTAATGCTTTTGTTTTCTGCAAAAGTGCAGTCAGTTTTACCAGCCAGTTACGTATGGTGCAAATGCCTGGGATCACTGAGAATGCAACGCACTGGAAACTCGCTTGTCCTACGAGGATTTTATTGCCATCCTGATGCAAGAGTTTCATCACTGAGGAAAGTAAAAATTCAATCAATTCAGATGCCCCCGATAACCTTCTCCAAAGCCCTATTCGGACTGGATGTGGCACTGCTGAAAAAGTCTTAATGCCAGTGTGTTAGCAACTTAGACTTTTAGCTTTACTTATTTGTACTAGCATTAGTACGAGTACTACTAAAAAGAATAGTAATTTCTTCTTCGCGTCGCTCCGGTTAAGCATCTGCTGGACTGTGGTAGCCTAGTGGTTAAGGAACTGGACTCTGGACCAGAAGGTCCAGGGTTCAAATCCCACCTCTGCCAAGCTGCCATGGTTGGGTCCTTGAGCAAGACCCTTAACCTAAAATTGCTTGGATTGTAAGACTGTATCAGTTGTAAGTCGCTCTGGATAAGGGCGTCTGCTAAATGCTAGAAATTGAATAGAAATTGAAATTTAATTTGCTAAATGCTGCAAATGTAAACTTGTGATTTATGGCAGCAAACCTAACGGTTGTTAAATTTTGTGGCAATTTTCGAACTATATGTTAACCCCTATTATTTCCTCATCAGCGTTGTTGGACAGTTTTTTTTTTGTTTTTTTTTCCCTCCATAGTTTGGCCATGGTGAATTGTTTTGCAATCCTGGTTCCAAAAAAAAGAACACAGTACCCATTTAAAAATGGATGTTTTACCGATAAGTGGATTCGAAATTCTAAGGCACCAACCTGATGAAAAGCTTTAACAGTATATCGGGTTTGACTGACTGCATGCTTCTATCTGGAATGCAGCATTAGCCGTGGAAATTTAAAATGCTTAACGTGAACACAGCCTGTTTTAGAAGAACCAGAACCTGGTGGAGAACAAACTTTTCTTATGTATTACTGGTGATAATTAAGCTCTGCTGCTGCAATGATAAACATGTGATCCAAATGGAAAATAACTTTGTGTTAAGCTTTTTTTCTTCTTATTAAAACGTATTTTCAGCAAATCTCTTTAAAAAGCTCTTTTAAACTTTATAGGTTGAAATGAGAAAACAGTAAGTATTATTACTTTTGAAATTGCAATATAAAAAATAGGTATTCCTTCTACACAAATATTAGACAATTATTATTTTTTTTTTTTCCATTTATTTATTTATTTTTTGCAATTTTGGAATCGAAACTTGGATTCGAAAATAATTGATCAGCCAAACCAGAATTAATCAACCGAATCAGATTCTGAATCGATAAACTGCAAAAGATTTCCTGGCTGTAGGCCTTAAAAGTGCATTAACATGTCTAACCTATGCTGGAGCAGCAGCTGGAATATTCTCCCTTGTTTATGTAGTTAAGAAGTGGTGAACATAATATCACACTTGGATACGTAACATTTTTAAAAACTTTGCTTTTTAATTTAATATCGTACAGTGTGTGTTCTTATATGGAAATTTCAGTCGTTAGCATCAAATATAAATGCAGTAATGTCTTTGTTCATTTACAGGTCACCCGGGCATTCTCTTTTACCAAAACTCCTAAGCGTGTGATTCAGAGAGCTTTTATGGCCAGCAGTACTCCAGATGATAAAAGTCCTGGCATGGGTCCTGATCACATGAATCACATGACCAGCAGTTCCACATTGGCTGTGAGTCACCACCATTTTCTCTTCATTATGTGTTTTTGTCTTCATGCATCATTATTAGAGTTCAATTTAGTGTTTAATTGAAGCGCCTGTTCTGGCAACATTAAGGCAGGATGTGACAACGCGTTCTTGTATAATTATCAAGAATCTAAAAGCTTATTCATTTCTCTAAAAGCACATTTTAATTGTATTGGTACGTCACCACAACTACTTTTTAAACATGGAGTTAAATTTTGTCCCGCCTTATTCTGTTTGTGCAGCCTATCCGCAACACTGTTTCTCAAGCTTTAACTTGCTTCAGAATTTAGTTCCAGCCATAATCTAACAGAGCTGATCCCGGATAATCACGTAAACTGATTATGTGGAGCAGGCCTAGGGGATTATGGTTGGAACAGAGTTCTAAAGGAAGGTCCATTTCGGTCAGTGAATTTTACTAGTGTTAAACTAACTGAAAAATTTGGAAAAAGTGTAAAAAGTATTTACTTATTTAACCCTCACATCAGCATCAATGGCTATTTGTGACAGGAGCAAAGTTATAGCAGTCCAATTAACCTAAGGCGTTTTCAATGTGTGGGGTGAAGCCGCACGGAGGCCACACTTGGCACACAATGCAGAATTTACAGGCTGAAAGCAAGACACATTAGAGTTGAAAACCAATTAACTGATTTTTTAAATGTATTTTTTGACCGTAACATAAGAGCGAAGGAAACAAACAGCGTTTTAATGTCGGATTTCCATTAATATTATTCATTTTTACACTTGATTGTACACCTAATGAACTATAAAATAATCTGCATATTTATTCATTTCACCTGTATTTCAAAATATCCACTGCTATTTAAACACTTGAAGCTGCGCACTTGCAGAATTGGTGCGTGTACAGAATTCTGTTTGTTTCGTATCTCATTTCTTCTCCTCTTCTTGACTAAGACATTAGCAAAAAGTGTGTGGATAAGACACATTGAAACAGTACTTGTAGGATAAAATCTGTCTTGACCACAGACTAGAATTCCTGAAACAATTAGATAAAAAATCCTTAAAGAGCGACTGTCACAGAGCTGTATGATCACTTTAAAATTTAAGAATGATTGTGTTTAATGTAAGGTTCTGCAGAGCCTGGTTTTATCAGATAGTTTTTGGTTAGAAATGAAAATGATTGTTAACAGTGAAAAGACACATTGAAGAAGGCGAAAAAAACAAGTAGAACTAGCAAAAGCCCTACACAGAAACCACTTTTAGTGTCTTTTTTTACATTTAGTCATTTAGCAGATGTCCTATTTCACAGAAGCTTATCAGACATCTCACCCTGTGAAAAACTCTGAGGACCCAAACTCCTCTCCCAATTTAACTCTTTTATACATGTATATAGGGCTGGACATTAAAGTAGTAATGATAACGTTTAACATTTCCATGATAAAAAGATGACAGTCAATACAACAGTGATAAGACAGACAGCATGAAAAGCCAATGGTAATGACAAGAGCACTAAACTAATCATGTGGCTGGAAGAGACTTGTGGCCATGTAATTTTAGATGGGTTTGTGTTGAGGTATTTTGGCTTTTTAAACTAAAAGAACAGGAAAGCTCTGTGGGGACTGTGGTGGCCTTGTGATTAAGGTACCGGACTATGAACCTGAAGGTCCAGGGTTTAAATCCCACCTCTGCCACAGTTTGGTCCCTTAGCAAGGCATTTAACCCACACTTGCTTGGATTGAAAGACTGTATTTGTATTAATTGTAAGTAGTTTTGTCGCTTTTTCATCTGGATAAGGGTGTCTGCTAAATGACATAAATGTAAAACCTTTTTGGGACTGCGGTAGCATTTAAGCATAGCGGTTAAGGTACTGGGCACTGGAACTTGTGGTCCAGGGTTCAAATCCCACCTCCGCCAAAGCTGCCACAGTTGGGTCCTTAAGCAAGTCCCTTAACCCACACTTGCTTGATTGTAATTCTGTATAAGTTGCAAATCGCTCTGGATAAGCGCCTCTCCTAAATGCCTGCCAAATGTGGCTAAATGCTGTAAATGTAAATATTTAAATAATTAAATTATTCTGTACCAAACTGAAGGAAGCGTAAATATGCTGTAAATACTACAGATGGAGCTTTAGGCAAAGCCCAGAGTCAGCTGTACGTCGTGTGCACTGCATAATGTGTCAAACATGTTCTCACAAACCCAGGTGTTACCACTAAAGAAGTGCCATACTTTAGATCACGCAAACGCAGAAAAAAAGAACAAAAACTAAAAACATTTTGAAGTTGCCAAAGAATTTTAGTCTTTTTTTTGTTTGTGTTCTGCTGTAGCACTTGCTTTTACATTGCTTACGTTAGTAGAACTAGGCTAGGTGTTAAAATGTGGCGTTTTCACTTCCACTGGTATTTGTTCAAGGAAATTTTGTAAAAGAGAATTTAGCATAGAATTTACCAATAAAGTCAATAAATGAATATATTTGTAGGGCTGAATGGGGAGTTTGTCAGTCTAACTATGCATGACTGTACATAGTGGTAGGGTATGTCAAAAGAGTGCACCAACAATAGTTATATTATGAGTTTCATCATTCTGTGTAATAAATGCTTTGCTTTTTTGAGATGCAGCTTGCTTTTGCTAGATTGCATTGCATTTGACTAAGTAGCATTATGGTAATTCAGATACTGGAAAGCTTTGTTTTTATTTCTTCCATATCTTTTATTTCAAGTTGTGACTGAAATGGTATCCTTCATTATTCAAAACTGCACTTTGTGCTAGTGATTTTTAAATAAAAGCTCAAATTGAAACCATACTTTTGATGGCATAGTGCAAAAAAAAAACCAATTAGTTTGTTTGGGTTTTTGGTACTTGTTTTACTTTATTCCCTTAAATTATGTAACAATTGATTTGATACCACATCTAAAAGGTCATTGCACTGGTCTAATGGCTCTGGAGATAATTAAATGATTTTTACACAGTCAGCATTTTTGCTGTTTGTCTGTTGTGTTCCAATTTTTGTTGAGCATATTGTGGATGACTGCACCCTGTGGCAGTCCCGATGACCCCCAATGGAAGCAGTCTCCTCATGGCTTCATAGGTTCCTGGTTTATTCCCACTCTTGGACTCTGCCTGTGGCCATGGGGTTTGCCGATCCTCACTATGTCTGTGTGGGTTTCCTCCAGTAACTGGTCCATCTAAATTGTCTCACCTCGAATATGTGACTGTTATCAAAATAACCTTACATCTGTCATAAGTTGCTCTTGATGCTGATTAAATTAATAAAACAGCGACGCCACAGTATTTGAAGTTGTGCAAATGTACTCATTCATTGTTCAACATCGTCCTATCTAAGAGTCTACATGTTGTCTATTCCTCCTGAGAATTTTTCCTGTGAGTGCGCTTTTGATTCTAAAGCAGCCTTTGATGAACATCTTTGTGCGTCTGCTACAACTGGCAACTTTAAAACAAAAAGAAAGAACAAACCTGATAGGATTTATGCTGTATGCGAAAGTCTCCACAAAATAATGACAGTGAATAAAGGACATTTGCAAAGTTTTGTGCAAAAGCTTGACTAGCGCTGTTCATTTTCGTTCATTCTCAGTTGGGTGATGATAATAACATGGCATAATCGAATGCTCAAGATCGACCTCCCATTTGTGGATATAGGGAAAAAAAAAGTTTATTGCAATTATATAGCCACTTTAATTTTAGGAATTAAAAATGTACAGGCATGTGCCGTTTAACGTCCATCCAATTGTTTCAAAGGCTATGATCTTAACAAATATAATAGGAAATAAAAATCAATTTTAAATCAATCTTATTCACGTCTGAATGACAGAAAACTAGTACAAGCGAACCCTTGTGACACCTGCTGACAGAATCTCGCAAGGTAAGAAATACTGTATTGCAGTACTGTAAATGGTTTCATATTGCGTTTTAATTTAATAAGCCATTTAAACTTTATGTACATTAAAACAATGTGTGTAGATTGTCTAAACTACTATTTGTATATTGTCCGATCAAAGTCCATTTTGGTCACCGTTCAGCGGCAATAGCTGTATTTGAATTTTGAGCTGTAAAATAAACAGAACATTTAAAATTCATTTTTTGAGGCAGATCGACAGCTCTATTTAGCACCAGGAGCTAAATTATTTCTTACTTAATATTGTATGTTTTGTAAAAGGATGCCTAGGGCACTACAGCTGGATGAAAATGAATGAAACCGTTTTATGTCACCTTCAAGGTCGCCTTAAAGTTATATAGCATTTCGGGCTATAGTTTTTATATATGTTTATCCTTGCCATATTTCTGTAATGAACTGGAATTTCAATGTTTATGCCCCTTTTTGTAATTTTAGGGTGTTATCTCACGGTCAAGGCTAATGATTATTTTTCAATGTTTGTGCTTGTTTGTGTATGTGTTGTACGGGTGCAGATGGCTCGCTCTGCCTCCACGTTCAGTCTAAGTGGATGCGGTAAGAACGCAGTAGTGCAGCGCTCCAATTCTCTGGACAATGCACCTCGTCCCAGGGTACCTGTGTTCGTGCGTGCCCCATGCTGCCCAGAGAGCCCTAACAAGCTTGTGCCTGCAGATACCAATCTTGAAGCTCATGCCTATGTCCAGCAGGCTTCTGTGCAGCACAGAAGGCCATGCCAGGAGCTGCTGGTGCCCTCGGAGCATCGTCGGGCTCCTGGAACCCCACGCAGGGAGACTCTACTGTAGATTGTGATGTGAGCACAGTACTTCTGGCTCCCTCAATGACTAATATTTAACTGTTGGGTAACTTTTG
Organism: Parotocinclus spilosoma; assembly: GCA_033117975.1. Lineage (NCBI taxonomy): Eukaryota > Metazoa > Chordata > Actinopteri > Siluriformes > Loricariidae > Parotocinclus > Parotocinclus spilosoma. Next base: position 11,380 of record JAVSBV010073241.1, read on the forward strand.
GTGGCACTTACTAACTCACTACATCTATAGTTTGAAGTGCATAAGTTCAATCCTGGAGGGCACAAGTCCAGCAAACTTTGGTTGCAATGGCAGGCTTAGCAAGAATATTGTAATAGTGCTGAAGTCAGCCCATCCAGGATAGTAGTTCTGCACTTCTGCCAAAGGGGCTGTTAAATGGTACTCACTCAAACTAAAATTCACTGACAATGTAGCTCTAGCTCTGTCCAGGTTAATAATTGATTCCAAATGTTTGTATTATGTGATGTCATCAGAATGTGGATCGGCAACGGGCACTGGTGCAGCCTTTTTTTTTTTTTTAGCTTTTCTGAAACCGATTTTAGACTGTGAAAATTCAGTCTTGTAAAGTTATTAAAGGGTAACCCATTTGTAGAATTAAAAAAATGTACTTAATATAAAAATATACAGGTATGTGCTTTTTAATGTCTGTCTGATCAGAGTCCGACTGCTTTAGAGGCCAAGGACTTAAATATGATAGGAAATAAAAATCTGTCTTAAATCAACCTTATTCATGTCTGAATGACAGAAAATTACTATGAGCATCCCCTGACATCTACAGGCCTAAAAGAGAATCACAGGATAAGAACTGCTGTATTGTAAAGCAGACTACAGTACTGTTTTCATATTGTTTTTTTTATTATTATTGTTTAAAATAAAACACTGTGCAGAGTGTCTAAACTACATGTACTGTGTGACCATTGCAATGTCTGATCAAAGTTTATTTTGGTTGACGTTCAACGGCATGACCTGTATTTGAATTTTGAGGAGTACAGTAGATGGAAGTTAAAGGTTCATTTTGATTGTGGCTGATTGACAGCAGTTATTAATTAATTAATTTATTTGTATACTGAAACCGATTTTAGACTGTGCATGTTTAATTTTATGAGTTTAAATCAAGCCGAATTATTGCGGCGAATCAAAGTCTTTGTGAATTCTCAAGGACTGTTGTTGTCGCATTCTATCTAAATACAGTATATGATGAAGCTTTAATTATAGTTAACTAAACCGGCAATCACCACTATACTGGCTTGTATAGAAATTATGATTGAGCAAAGACAATTAATTGTTTTGTAGTTAGTTGGAAACTGTTTTCAAAACCCTCATTTTGTTTAAACTCAGCTGTTTTGGTTTCTTTCAGACAATCCCAATAGGAGCAGTTGTGCTCCGAGTGTCTAATCTTTAGTTATAGTCACTGGTTACAGTGGAACTAAATTGGCTGCCAGTAAGAGAGTCAGATTGCCGATCTTGGCCCGTGAACCAATCATTTTGTGATGGACGATTTTTGTCTGCATTTCAAATTAGTCTGAAAATCATGCACTGTAAAGCCAGTTTAAGTTTTAAACGGGTGTGTTTAAGCATTAGCAAATAGGTAAATGGCACAAATTTAAATAACATTTTGTGCGCAAACCAGTACCAAAGATTTTAAATGAAAGAACCCCCAGTTTGCTCAGAACCCAAATATGTTGCAATGGATTTATTAGGAAGGTGCTGAAAATATTTTTTGGAGATTCGTCTTGGCATGATTGCATTACGCAATAGCTGCAGATCTGTCAGCTGCACAGGTTGTAAATATTCTAATATAACACGACTCTTGGAATACTTTAAGTTCATGGAACTACAGTACAGATCTACATTTTAAATAATGATATGCATTACCAACACTTAGATTTATGCTGATTATGCCAAATTCTAACACTACCGCCTTCGGTTGAGTTGATTCAGTCCAGCTTGCCTCTGCCCACTGTAGTTTATTGTAGGTCCTTGTACTTGACTGGCGTTGGGATGTTGTGGGGTTACGTAGTGATGGACAGAGGTAAACGTTCCTGGCCGACACTTTTTTTTTCTTTTGATTACTCAAATGTTTAACATGCTGAGCTGCAGACCATTTCTTTGGAAGACACATATTTATTCACCAAAGGAACAGAATTACAGATGTACTGCTCACATAAGTTAGGGATATAATTTAAAATGGAAAACCCTCTAATAAAATATCCCCTAATTGTTGTGAGCAGTGAATTTTCTTGTTGCTTTGCTGCTGTTGAAACTATATATCTGTGCTGGCTGCGAGTGAAGGAAAGGTTTGTTCGACTGTTAAAACTGTACATATTTCAAGTGTTCCTAATTTCATCCCAGACTTTCTCAGGCCCTCACACAGCCCTGACCCAGCCCTGCACCTCCAGTGTATTGATTCCTCTCTTCTTTCTCACATTTCCTTAATCGCCTCCTCTGTTGTTTAAACCCTTTATCTGAAGTCGTTGAACCCACAGACTTTGAGAATATGTTGTGCCCTTTTTTTCTTAAGCTCCATTTCTTTTTTTTTTTTGCATTCACCTCTGGCATAGTCTGACATTAACCTTGAAGATTTTTGTCTCTTTTGGCCCAGAATTTGAGTGCATGTTTAGTTTTCTGCTATTGTAGCCCATTCTCTTCAAGGTTTGACATGTGTTGTCAATGGCTTCTCTAATCAACACTGTTACTGTAGCCTAATCTCAATTCAAATTCCACTCGCTGGATGTGTGAAGTTAAAATAAGCTGAGCTTTCTGGAATAATTACACCCCTTCTATTACCAAGAGCCAAGTCACAATCAAAGCCATTTTAATCACACTAGTCAGATGTTTGACGTGAATGTTAAGATTCACACCCAACTTTACAGCGCACAAGACATTCTCTCTGTTGCTAACACAATTTTACATGGCACAGAGCTTTTTTCTGCATTGAAACAGTCACATTTTCTTGATTTCTAATGTCCATACACTTGCACTGATTAAGTTAACAAAAAGGACATGACTTGTGGAGGAAACTCCAGTCTTTTCTTAAGATATGCTTATCTTAGCTTCACAATATGGTAAGAATTTGCAGGTAATGGCGGTTATTTGAAGAATGTATATATGCAGAAACCTGCTGATGCTCAACCAGCTGGTTTCTCTGTATTCATCCCGTTCAACTTTTTCTCCTATTTCACTTCAGGCTGTCCATTCTCCATCGATGGTGAATCTATCATCTGCGTTTGAGAGGAAATACCACACCTTCAGCCGGTCAACCACGCATTTATTCTGAGTGGTACAGTCCAGCCTGCTCCAACTAGACAAACCTAATGGACATAACCCAGTGGTATGGTGGCATTTTAATGTCAATGCTCTTTAACTTTGCCAAATGAAGGATTACTGTATGTTTTTCCTTTTTTTTTTTAATAAGTATTGGCATCTTTTGGGCACTTTTCCGTTAACGATAACTGACATTTTCGTGGCATTTTTTTTAAAGGAATAGATTTTCGTATTATTAAGCAATGGAAGTGTTTAACATTCATCGGGAATCTGACTTAGCAACTTGCGTTCCGAGCTTTTATAAAGCTACAGAATTAAGTACTTTTAGAACAAGTAGGTTAGAACTAGTAAAACGGCACTAAGCAATTTGAGAGTAAGCTTTTGCTTCCGCTTTCAGCTTCTTAACACGTTTTTTTAATTTTTAATGGAATAGGTTTTCTTTTGAAAGGGGCAAAGAAGCGGTTGTGCAACAAGCTTGAGTATTTATTCTCTTAAATAAATCATTTATATAAATAGAATATGTAAATCATTTTCTTGCTTTTGTATTTATGTGTATATATTGTCCTGTCATTTGTTGTAGTGTCACACTTCTGATTGTTTTTCGTCTATTTTGACGTTTTATTACAGATTCTCTAGTTCTTAAAGCATGTACAAATAGTTTTGTTTAACCCATTATTTTCACTTTGTCTTTGTAACTGATTTTAGGTAATTGCTTTTACACGTTTGAAACGGAATTAATTTACTCAGTTTCAATAAAAGATTGCAGCCTTTGAGTGACCACTAGTTTTTCCTAAACAACTGAGGCAGGAGTTAGAACTAGAAGAATTAAATATGCAGAAAGCAGTCAGCCAGTTTGGTGCAAGCTGTTTTCAGTATGATTTGTTAAATATTGTGGTATAAACCAGTAAAATGTGTACTTAAGAACCTTGTACAAGGCTTTGATGTACTGATAAAAGCGTAAAACATACTGACATAATGTTATTATGCAGCCACTGCTGTCCTGAGAATTCTTTACCATCTAATGGTAATATCTGTTCAGTGGTAGACATTTCTTTTGATGAGACATTTGGCTAAATATACTAGTTGCTTGGGGGTAAGGCATCAAACAATTGCTATACAATACACATTAAAATACATTTTATTGTATATCCATTTAAACTGATTGTTCAGCTTAAAATGTTTAATACAGGCCAGTATTAAAGTATATATTAAACATTTTACTATAAATCTGTCAATATATGACCCTTCAGTTTTTCAATTCCTCAACTCAAAATGTCTTGGAAAATTTGTGGATATTTCCAAATGAATTGCAAGCGATTTAAAAAAAAAAATGATTATATAAAACTCAATTATTGTGATTGAGAAGCATGTCAAACTGGAAGAGTGCCACATGTTGACTCTTCAGTAGGGTGTATGGTCACCCAAGACTGCCAAAATACACTGATAGTGTACCACGCTTGCTCCAGGGCAACTTCCAGCTCAAGAAGTTTTGAGGGAGGCATTGGGTGCCAGACGTCTTCCCCGAACATCACAAACATGTTTCATGTGATTCAGGTTTGAGTAACATGAAGGCCAGTCCATGCCTCGATTCATGCCTTCTGCAGCATGTATTTAACAAGATCTGCATGGTGGGGCCATAAAGAAAGTTGTTTCTAACTGCTCCAGCATAGGGTACCACTATAGGGTGCAGGATCTCATCTCAGTATCTGACGGCAGTTAGCAATCCATTTCTGATGTCTTTGTAAAAGTTGCGCTCGTTTGAGTAAGACTAATTCCAGTAGCCAAATGGTTCACTCCAGGCTCATTCGGTTCCACTTGGTACTACAGTGGGACATTCCTGGGACACCGTTGTAAATCGGCGGTTACATGGCTTGGACAATGGAATTGAAATGGTGAATGTAGCTACTCGTTGTAGAAGGATAGTAACATATAGCCACTCTAGCAGCCATTCAATGTCCATGCCTACACTGACAGCAGAATGGGTCTCGCAAAGGAGGACAGCATTATATTCAAAAGATGGTAAGAGTATACTGTATCTACCAGTGGTACTGGTAAGTTCTGAAGAATATTATATCATGCAATTCTAGCCTTTCAGACTGCTTTGTAACTTCTGACATAAGAATAGACTGGAGTGATATAAAACAGGCCATTGGACATCACATTCTCATGCATAGTGGCAAGCAACTGTAAGACTGGTGGATGAAAATGGTGTTGAAAACACTGAACAAATATATAAATGCAACTCTCATGGTTTTTGCTCCCACGCAAAGACCTAAGATTTTTTCTATGTACACTAAAGCCCCTTTTTTTTCCCCCTTCAAAAATGGTTCTCACAAATTTGTCTAACTCTGTGTTAGTGAGCGCTTGTCCATTGCCGAGATGATTTATCCACCTCACAAGTGTGGCACATCATAATGCTGAGTAGACAGCATGATTATTGCACAGGTATGACCAAGATCGTCTGAAACCAGCCACCAAAGTCTCAACTGAAATGTTGACATTTTTGACAGGCAGGGTTCATCATGCTTGCTAGCTACAAATTCTGACCCTCCCATTAGTGTAGTAAATCTGGATTCATCTGATCAGGTTATGTTGTTTTATTTATTTATTTTTTTTTTATTTTTTTTTTTTCCCACTGCTCAGCGATCCAAACGTTTTGGCCATCTGCAGTGGAGGCTCAGCCGAAGAAACGAGTTTGCAATTGGAGAACCAGTATTGTATTCTGCTGCAATTTTCTTAACCGTGCACCACCTGTTCATCAGAACAATTTCTCACATCTTCCTCCGAGCCCTTTCTTCAACAAGTTGTTTACAACCACAGGATCCTCTTTCACTACGTTTTTCCTCTAACATACCATTCTCCATATAATCTCGATACCGTTGTACGAGAGGACTAATTTTTGAAAAAGTGGCCCCGGTTAGACAAGCAATGATGACTTATTTTGAAGTTGCTCAGAGCACTTTGGTTTTCTTATTCGTCTGTGTATTAACACCAAAACAAATGCACAGAAAACTTGGCCAATTGATTTAATGGTGCACTCTGGGCTCACGCATCTAATGTAAATACCGAAAAGCTCCAATCATTGATGGGCCAGCTAGTGACCTCTCACACTTATACATTTGTTCATCTTATTTGTTTCTACCCACCCTTCTTCTCAAAGTTGGCTTTTAAGTTCATTCTCAAGAAAACTCGTGAAACACCTTTCAAGTTAAAAATGTTTTCTTACACACACTTTGATTTGCAAGTTAATATTGATTCTTTTATAATAATTCTGATTTAAGGTCTTGAATTAAACTCAGTTTTATGACTTTAACCTTAACTTTTGACCTTAACCTTGACTTTAACCACCTCATCCCAGTTGTTCTCAGTCTCACCTCAGACTTTCTCCGCGTTTGGTCTTGGATTCAGCTTATCAAAGTCAAATTTATTTATATAGCACTTTTTACAATTGTGCATTGTCTCAATGCAGCTTTACAATATTATATTATCTTAAAAGGCCAATCCCACATTGAGCAAACCTAGGGTGACAGTGGAAAGGAAAAACTCCCTGAATATAAAAGGAAGAAACCTCGGGACGACCAGGACTCAAGAAGGGACCCATCCTTATTGGGTGAGTTATCACAGTCTTGCTATGGACTTGAACTTACCTAAGGTGGTCTTAAACAACTATTAATGATTGGAAGAAGAACTTTAGGGGACAGAGAGCCTGCTCTCAGTCATGCACCATTTAAAAGGGTTTTAACTGCCAATCTCACTAAATCAAGTCACTCCTACGTCATTCATTCTCTTAGTAATTCATTCCCACAGGTATTTGTGTAAAAACGAGTTCAGTCATCATGAGAAACAACATATAAATATGAAGCTGTCATTACCAGCATGGTTGACCTTTTTTTTAAAATATGTGTAGCTATTTAGTCCATGCAAAAAACAAAAGGAGCTGGATCAGACTAAATGCATTAGCCACTCAAGCTTTTGGGAGAATTAAATTAAATCAATCAAGGTTTATTTGTCACATACATAGTCATACATGGTATAACCAGCAGTGAAATGCTTTTTGGATGCTGGGGTTTTATGGGAAATGTTTTGCATGTAGTTCTGCTCAGCACTGCTCCGGAATACAATAGACTTTTTAACCCCTGTGATTTTTGTGAGGCACAGCATCATTTTAGTGGGGCACGTGCCTCAGAAGTCTGACACCCTTGGTAAATGGAGTCATTTTAAAAAGACATGAAGAAACAGTATGGTCAGGCTAAACAGGACTAATACAGTGTACCTTGGTACTGAAGTGGCTACAATAAGAGAACTGATTTATTTAAAGTTGTAATTAAGTTTTCCTGTAAAAACGAATGTAAATAGGATTAATCCATTCCCAACACCGAAAAATATTTTACTCATATTTTCAAATGTAATGAATTACTTAACGCCTCAACAAAGCAAGGGAATGCAATGCATCCATAACAATCAATAAATTCAGGAAACGTGAAACTATGTAGTAATTGTAGCAAACTGTTTTGGCTCTTCTTATTATCTACACAGGCAGCAGTACTGAGGGTGTTTCTGACAGTGCACCTATTGACTATATATAATGTGCATAATATGATAATAACACAATATACTTATGACATCTGTCTAGTTCTTCTGTTTCAATTGTGGTTTATAGCGATTGGCATACCATATTGTGCATTATCCCCACAGTCTGCACTGGATTGTGCTTTCTGGTTGTAAAACCTCAACATACGGTATTCTGTTTAGTTATGCCCAGTGGGTCTTTGCATTCGAATATAGGGCCAAACAAAATTTAGACCGTTCGATGTCCAAATTGTATTTGGTTACATTCATTCACTTTCTTATTTGCTTAATAATCAGGGTCACAGGAAAGCCAAGCAGGAACATCCCTCATACCCCCTTACCCCATACTGCACACTCATACCCCCAATCATACACTAGGAGCACTTTAAAGACAACGATTAACCATTGAATTGTCTCTAAACTGTAGTAGGAAACTAGAGTACCCACAGTTAACCCACATAGACTGAACCTAGAACCTACTTACTCTGAGGCAACAGTGCTACTCACCGAGCTACCTTACCGACCCAGATTTTACTTCACTTCAAAGAATACAGTTTGTTTCTCTTTTTAACAATTCGTGTGTTATTGGTCATTATCCTGCTGTAGGACCAATTTTGTTTAACTTAAATATTACTTACATGATGGTACTTCTGGTGTGTTCAGACACCTCTCTTGCCAATAGGAACAAGGTTTAGGGAATACAACTGACCTTTTTAAGTATTAAAGCCGACATTCACATGCCGATTATAGTCATCTGAGCACTGACAAGCTAGGAAGAGCTGATTCTGATTTTTGATGAATCACATTAAAAACACATGAACAAGGGGTGGCAATAATGGTGTCTTGGCATTATTCTGAATTTTGGATCCTTTTTTCCTGCCAAATTTGTATTTTATTATTTTTGTCTCTTATTATTTTTGTCTCTTGCACTATCCTGTATCAAACATATGATTTTATATATGCAATATACAAGCAGTTGAACTAAACAATTTGAGACTGGAGATATTTTGCATTGTGTACTTGAACATTCACATAAAAGTTACTTTCAGAAAAAATACAGAAATCAAAAACTGTTAGCTGACTTTGTGTAGGTGAAAATATCTTATAATGATATACATTATCCTGGTACATTCCAGCTAAAAAAAAAGCTCCTTAAAGATCTTTTTCAACGCTCCATTAATTTTATGACAGTTTTACACCTCATATATTTCATTATAAAATGAATGACGAAACATATGCTTTGAGAGACCTACAACTTGTAAAACTACAGCCTAACAGAAGTGTGATCGACCCTGGCCAAAGCTGTTTTGTCGAAATGAAAAGTTTGCACAACTTTTGTGAATGTGTGTTTGTGTATGTGTGCGCATGTGTGTAGTTTTCAAACTTTTCAAAGCTTATGTTCCTTGTTAGGCATTTACCCAAGTTTGTCATAGTATATGGCACCGCTGCCTCCCATCAAAATGGTCCTGGGTTCAGCGGTCCTAGGGTGGAGCGGCCTGGGTCCTTTCTGTGTGGAGTCTGCATGTCCTCCCTGTGTCTACATGCGTTTACTCAAAAAAGGCCACATGCATACCAGACCCAATGTACCAAATCCCACCAATGGACATTAAACCTACAATAAACTCATATATCAAGGACAAATGGCAAAACGACTGGGACACACACCAGAAAAATAAATTATACGAAGCGAATCCTACTCTTGGAGGAAAAATGAACACCCATCTCGAAAACCGCTGGGACTAGACAGTCTACACAAGATGCCGTATTGGACACACAGGATTAACTCGCATGCACCTGATAAAAGGCGAAACCGCCCCATACTGCACACTATGCCAAACAAGGATCACAATAAAACATTTAATGCTGGAATGTACTCTTTATAACCGTGAAAGACAGCAGCGCCTATCAGCGAAAACCATAAAAGAACTCTTTACCAAGACAAAAGCAGCAACACTCCTAAAATTCCTGTCGTTAACAAAACTGAAGCAACAAATATAAACGAACATACATAGACCTAAACCAAACTAAATAAGTAAATAAAAGACAGATCCCAACCTTTCCTGCCATGAATATGGCCCAAAGGGCAAACATGGCGTAAAGGAACAAACACTCACTCACTCACATGCGTTTACTCCGAGTACTCTGGTTTCCTCCCACAGTCCAAAAACATGCATGTTAATTGGTGTCTCTTTAGTGGCCCTTAGTGTGTGTTGGATGAGTTGGAATCCCATCTGGGGATGTTCCTTTCCTTGCACCTAGAGTTGCTGGGTGGGCACTGGCTGGGCGACCCCGTGTGGATTAAGCAGAAGATAATGAATGAATGAATACTGCAATGAACAGCTGACCGAGCTACAAAACAAGAGAAGGCTAAAAAGATGTCTTGAATTCTGCTGCTTGCATTTTCCGCAGTCTGAATTGTCATTGAGAAATGGAGAAATAAAGGGAAACCTTTTGATAGACTGATCATATGTGCCAAGGATCTCCAGGAAATTCTGGCCCAAGAATAGTAAATAGTGGTGCTCAATCTACTGTGCAACATTGTTTGGGTCACTACATGACATGAGTCATGCTAACAAATCCTTTAATGCTATTTTAACAGAATTCAACATATGAGGTATGAAACTTTTTGTTGTGTACTCTTGAGCCTATTTCCAGGATTCTCAGGAAGTTTATGAGCATGTACCCAGAACTAGGGGGTCATTACATCCCAAATGGGTAGGGGTTGTTGTTGCAATGCCCACCCCATGGACCCATACAATTACGGCATTATGAGGGTGAGCTTGAAGTGTTTCAAGCTCATCACCTGGTGGCCAAACATTATGGCTGGGAGCTGTCAGTATTTCCTTTTAATGCAACTCACTTTTATACTCAAAGGAAACATTCTTTAAGTTCTTTTGGACTTACTCGTAAGCACATCGCCAGTATGGACATTTGTGTTAACAGCCTTGCTGAATACACTGGCCTATCAGGCCTACACACACTTTCTTTTGGAGGTACAGCAGAACCAGGCTTTAGAAGCTTGGTTGTGCCGATGCCTGATTTCCCATGGCGGTGAGACTGACTGGCACCAGCTATGCTGGAGTAGACTGTCAAGTAATCCTAGTGAGTGGAGTTTTGAGCTTGTGAGAAAGGAGCTAGAAGGCTGCCAGTGTGTGAATGAACATTTTGCAGAATGCCTTGCTCTGGCTGGCTGGAAAGTGTTTACCATTCATATTTGTCTAGTCCAGTATCGCTACAGTGGGAGCAGTGGTTTACACAGTTCTGAATAATACCTTACAATGAGACCACACATCTTGAGTTGCCAGCTACACTGGTGTCAAAAGTGGTGTCATCTGTACAGTGAACAAGGTAGTATAAGGAGCAGCTCTTAGGTAAGACTGACTTAATAGCTGCTCACTGTTCAGAGATAGCAGTATTACTGGTGTTTTTAATCGCTGTACCTACTCACTGTGCATTTTATTAGAAACACCTTGTTGGTCCACCTTGTAGATGTATAAGAATCAGAGACAGTACCACATCTATTGTTGCACTTGTTATTTGTGCTAGTCTCAGTCTAGCAGCAACACTGGAGTGTTTGCACTTCTGTGTCTGATCCACTCATACCAGCACAACACAACAGCAGACCACATTGTCAGTGTCGGGCAGCACAGTGGCTCGGTATATAGCACCACTGCCTCATAGCAAGAAGGTCTTGGGTTCAATCCCAGGGTGGAGCGGTCTGGGTCCTTTCTGTGTGGAGTCTGCATGGGTTTAGTCTGGGTACTCTGGTTTCCTCCCACATTCGAAAGACATGTGTGTTGGGTTAATTGGTGTCTTTAAAGTAGCTCTTAGTGTGTGATTGTGTGTATGTGTGCGCCCTACCACCCTTGCTCCCAGAGATGCTGGGTGGGCACCGGTTAAGACCCCGTGTTGATTAAGCGGAAGATGAATGAATGAATGTCAGTGTCTATGCAAATACTGAGAGTGATCCTCCACCCAAATATATGTGAGGGTTAAAAGTGTGGAAGGGACTTAACAATGTATGCAGAGCAACAGCTGGACTCAAGTCTATAATTGTATAGCTACAAACTGTCCCTCTGTAATAAGTGGACCTCATAAAATGGACAATGACTGCAGTTCAAGGAGGTGAATTTAATATTGTGGCTGATCGGTGTAGAGCAAGAAATGTTCAAAGTAAATGATTAAATACTTCTGTGAGCCACTTCAGACAAGAGTGTCTGCCAAATGCTGTAAATGGGTCATTATACAGACAGGTTAGAGTGAAGAAAAAAAGAAAATGTATTTTTGTATTTTGAACATAAAATAAATATATAGATACAGTGCATTCGGAAAGTATTCACAGCGCTTTACTTTTTCCACATTTTGTTACGTTACAACCTTATTCCAAATTGTATTAAATTAATCTTTTTCCTCAAAATTCTACACAAAATACCCCATTATGACCATGTGAAAA
>JAVSBV010073262.1:0-10199 GCA_033117975.1 Parotocinclus spilosoma
TAAAGTGCACTACACATTGTAAGACGTAAGGGCTCGTGTTGCCTATTGTGTGCACTCTATATTCAAAATCGTGGCATTTGAAAATGCGTCCCTTCAACAGACTTGCGGAAATAGGCGGAGCGTTTGTTTTCAAATCAGGTAGTACTTTGTATAAAGTGCACTATCTAGCAGACTGAGAAGGGTAGTTTACTTTTTATGTAGTATGGTACTATGTAGGGAGCTAGTGTTTAATTTGGGACGCAGCTTGTATCGGCGTAGTGAGCTGTCATGGCTGCGCACACAAGCCATGGATGGAACTGGTTTATTTCCTTGGCTGTTGGAGTTTCCTTTCTCAAATGTCTTCTAATAAACTCCTAGTGAGTAAATTATAAAATAGAGATAAAATAACATAGGCTTAGTGTGGTGTCATTTTAAACGTACTAGGAGATTACATTGCTCTTTTCTTGTTTTATTCAGTGGCGAGTACATATACTGTTTAGCACAAAGTACTTGATACATGTTTAATGTTAAGTTACATTTAAATCGTAATGGAATATGTTATGCTATAAATATTGGTAATAAAAAAGTGAATAGCTACTCACAAATATAAGATATTTAATGTAAATTTTGTGAGCAGTATGCATTTGATGGAACATTGAGATGAACGATATGATCATTATAACGTTATCGCGATATATTAGAATCACGAGTCATCAAGCATTGTGGTTAATTCTCTAAAGGAACTGACAGGGGGTTATAATATCTCTTAAAGGTCATTAATTAATTGGTTAAAGTACTGGAATCTTAATCAATGGTGAATAAACTTCTGGGACAGACTTAGCACAGTGTATAAGAATCATGATGTTATGAGTTCAGTTCACAGATTTATTAAGCTGCCACTATTGTGCCTTTGAACACTCAGTTAACTTAACAGTTTTGTAACTCTTCATATGCTAAGCATCTGCTAAAGCGTCATTTACTGAGGTGAAATTGTACCCTGGACAGGATGTTAGTCTGTAGAAGGGCTTTGCAGGGACAGTTGTAGCACAGGCAATTATACCCGTCTGAAGGACAACCTAAAAAAGGGACTGCCTTTTCTAGAAATTATTGTATAGCCTGTGGTGTCGTATTGAGTTTTATTAAGAAAATTGATAATAGAATAAATAATCTGTAATCCATAATGTATGGAGTCTAATCCATTATGGAGTGTTGGCACTCTGATACCTCACAATAGTCAGAAATGACTCATGATCTTAATATATCTCAGTATTAATATAGCCCTATTGTACCTACCTAAATGTCTAGATATTGACGTTTCCAACTAATTTGTCTCTTTCCTCATAATACAGTCACTCAACAGATTTTGAGGTGCATAGGAACTGGCTGGCTATCACTCACTCTCTGCCCCTGTCCAAGTGGTATTATGAGGTATTTACTTACCATGATCATTCACTACAGCTGCAAATATTTACCACAACGTAAATACACTTATGCAGATACACACTGATAGCTCACAGTTAAGAGATCCTGGTTCGATTCTCGGTCTGCACTGCCTATGTGGAATTATTCCTGCTTATTCCATGATCTCCATTTTTCCTCTATATTCCAAAGAATACGAACTGTATGTGCGTTCCTGCTTGTGTCCTGCAGTGGACTTGTGCTCTGTGCCACCAGTTATGCCCTAGCTACTTGCAACTCTAAACTGGAATAAGTGGGAATCAACATGAATAAATGATAATTTCATTCAAGCAATAAAATGTTTACTTCGCTGTACTGCACTGAAAGCTAAAGGTTCTCATGTACGTTCCTGTGTGTGTTTTCAGGCCACATCTGAATGGACTTTGGATTATCCTCCTCTGTTTGCATGGTTTGAATTCGGACTGTCTCACATCGCCAAATATTTTGATAAGAAGATGCTGGTTGTGCAGTATCTGAATTATGCAAGCCCAGCAACAGTGTTGTTCCAGCGCCTTTCTGTCATCCTAACTGACCTGGTCTTTTTTCATGCAGTTAAAGAGTAAGTTAATTCATGTAACTTCTCTCTGTTTTATAATTACTGTTACATATAAAACATTATATAAACATTATAAACATAACATCAGCCTGTGCACCACCCATTAATAAGTACGTCTTACATTTGACAGTAATTAAGATAATAGCATTTAAAAATCTTACAATTATAAGACAAGTCGAGTTTTGTGATGCAGAACAAATGGAACCTGTGTACATTTTATGCTAATTAAAAAGTATATACATACTGGTGCTCAGTAAAACTAAATTACAATAAATTAAATGTGATTATGACTAAATGTGCAAACCAAATGTCTACTAAAACATTAGGTCATAATGCATATACTCAATTAATGCTTGGGCTGCTTTAACCATGCAATTACATTACATTACATTAATTAATTACATTTAATTAATTTGCATAAATATTTGTCTTCTACATAAAACGGCAGCATAAAGCAAGCTACAACAGGAAAAGTTGGTAACAAATACAATATATATATATATATGATACAGTTCAAGAGGATCTCCTGGCAAATGTTCCATTCAACTATATTTTGTATTTAGAGATATATGAACTAATTAGTAATTAATACATTATTTGTATTTTATTCGTATTGATATCTGTACCTTACACCTAAGAAAACATTAATATGAGGCACACAAACTTTTATTTTCTGTTTAAAAGAATCATTGCATTTAGTAGAAGTAGAATTGTAATGATTTATGAAATAATAAAAAATTTGATCAGTGAAATTGATCCAGCTTTTTATATTGCCAGTATTCACTCTGGGCCTTGCACTTTCTCTAGATGTTGCAGATGTTTGCGGGATGACAAAGGAAAGGATCTGCTGGGTAAACCCTCCTTCATCCTGGCAACTCTGCTGCTGTGGAACTTTGGACTTCTCATCGTTGATCGTATCTTTATAAATCTTCCATACTTACATAAGCACTGTCATACAGATTATAGCTTCCATGTGTTTGATCCTTAGATAAATTCCTGCAGACATTCATTTTCAGTATAATGGCTTCCTGTTTGGAATTCTCCTGCTATCAGTCGCAAGACATTCTCAGGTTTTGATCAGTTTGATCTGTTCATCTAGTGTTTTCTTATTAGTCTTTTCATCCAAAATGTTGTATTACAAAATACCAGCTGAATCCCAATTAAATGTATTACACTTGCAATGCACAATCCTGTTCAGCCAGTAGGAGAGGCCAGTTTGAGCCTTGGTCACAACTGACACTGTCTGAGGGAGAAAAGGTTTGCTGGGGATTATCCCCCTACAGCCACGTCCAACCTTACTGACTAACCTGGTTGCAGGTAATGGTGATGGAAAGATGTCATGAAAGATAGCAGATAGTGTAAACAAATGGAATTGGGATTTAATTAATAGGGACGATAAAGAGTTGCTGATAATATCTTGTTAATTATATCAGGTGAAAATATTGCTTGGTTGAAATGAAGACTTGGCTAAATTGGCTCTGGAAGTTATTAAGTTACCAATCTAAAACAAGTTCCATTCTTTTAACTATGAAACTATAAAACTGAAACATTTAATTTCAGTTTGTTATTGATTATGTCTGTGTTACTTAAGGCCAGACTTTTTAAATTGCTTGTTCCACGGATGTCCCCTACTTAAGGATCTACTGAGGAGGAAAAAAAATCAAAATAAATCTTTATTTTTCAGCACTTTTCAATTTCTTGAGGACTAAGTGGAATCAATACAAGGAAGTAAAAATAAAAAATAATAATAATTTTTTATTTCAACCATTAGTACCATGATCACACAGACCATTATAGACTGGGGATTATGTTTATCTGATCAAGTTCCTACTTATGGTTTATGTGATTGTTTCAAAGCAGAACCGACACTTTGAAGGTGCCCTGCTATTTTCCATCCTATTAAATCTGAAGCACATATACTTGTACATTGCTCCTGCCTATGGAATCTTCTTGCTCAGGTCTTTCTGCTTCACTCAAAATAACACAGGTATGTTTTCACACAGTTAGTAAAAAATCTGAATTCCCGATTAAATTAACCTGTTAGACAGCTATTATTTATATTATTTCTTGACATTTGTCTTTCCTGTTTAGATGGTTCAGTGCAGTGGAGGAGTTTCAAGCCTTTTCGTTTGGTAGCTTTGGGATTAATCGTTCTGTCCACCTTTGCTGTGTCGTTTGGACCCTTTATTATACTGGTATGAAGCCTGTCCTTTTATATTTAACAATCTTAATGAAACACTTTCTTCAAAAGTCTTATGCTTTAAATGTATTTCTCTGTTAAAGGGCCAAGTTCAACAAGTCATTTCCAGACTCTTTCCATTTAAGCGTGGGTTGTGCCATGCCTACTGGGCCCCCAACATATGGGCACTGTATAACACAGCAGACAAAGCACTGTCCATTCTGGGTATGGAAAATAAAAGCAATCTTCTCTTTCTTTCAGCACGTTTCTAATTATTTGGACATCATGAAGGTGCATGCAGTCAAACATACAGTCATGTTATTTGAAGAGACAACCTATAGCAATAGAACTCTGAGTATTCGCTCTGTGCTATGTTACAAATTGCCCATGGAAGCTTTTTGGAGTTTTGTGGATTTCCATGTCTAGAGTGGTGTAAAGCACCATTCAGAAACAGGGAAACAAAGCATAATTAAACGTCTAGCTGTCTGACAAAGGAATTCGAGTTTGTGGATGCTAACGCTACAGTTTACAACCATAACCTGTAAACTGGTGAAGGAGGAATACTGATTTGGGCATGGTTTTAATGGTTTGGGCTGGTCTCCTTCAATCTGACACCTTGAACACAGACTGTAAGCAGGTCTTATCAGGTTCTCAATAATGCCCTCACTTAGGCCAGACTTTTTGAATTGCTTGTTTCTCGGATGTCCCTACTTAAGAATCTACTAAGGAGGGAGGGAAGTCTTTATATTTCAGCACTTTTCAATTTCTCAAGGACTATGTGGAATCATGGAATCAATAAAAGGAAGGAGGAAGAAATAAAAATACATTTTTATTAAAAAAATTGATTTAACCTACAATTAAATTAAAGTGAATCTGGAAAAAAAATTTAATGGACAGAACAAAACGATTGTCTCGCCACCAGAGGGCGGAAAAAGCTAAAAAAAAAATGTTTTTAAATTTTTTATTTTCAACCATTGGTACTGCGGTGGATCCGCAAAATACCAAAAAAATAATATATATATTTTTTGTATTCTTTAAATATGATTTTCAGCAGATTCACAAAACAAGCAATAAAAAGTCTGGCCTTAGGGGGAATACATCGTTCCAAAATCCATAAAAAGCCTTTTCAGAAAAGTAGTGGCTAGTTTGATGTCCATGTGTGTGTGCCTATTAAAAGTGGCTTTAGGGCATACTTAGAGTTGTTTCTTATTTCCTCAGGTGTTAAACTGGGTCTGCTTGACCAGAACAAACTTTCAATGGCTTCAATGACCGGCGGTTTGGTTCAGGAATTCCAACACTCTGTTCTTCCATCAGTGTCTCCTTTAGCAACACTTATTTGTACATTACTGTCAATCCTGGTGAGTTTTTGTCTGTTAAATAAATACACACTCTTATCACTGTTATGTGACAGGCAGCATTCTGGTAAGGAATCGAACAAGGGATCTGTGGAAGTGTGAGGCATCAGTGCTAACCACAAATTCAACAACATTGTCCACACCTTAATATCACGTCCACCAGTTTGGACTGTTGACACAAAGCCGTTTATGTCCATGGATTTCTGACAATTGCCAAATTCTGAAGCAACCATCTGTGTGCCTCAGCAGAACTCAACATTCAAAGTATTCAGTTGTCCAGCTTTGGGCAGCTTTAACTCTGTTCAAATGTGACAAAAGTAAAGCCTGGCATGGTCTTCTTCTGTGTTAGTCCATCTGCCTTAAGTTTTGATGCTTCGTGCATTTCTGATGCCTTTCTGCACACCACTATAATATGGAGTTCTTATCTGAATTACTTTAGCCTTTCAGCTAGCTCAAACCAGCCTGTCCAATCTCTGTTAAGCTCTCTCATTAACAAGGTGTTTCAATATGTAGAACTGCTGCTCACTGGATGTTTTTGCTGTACTGCACCAATCCGAATAAACTCAGAGACTGTTGTGTTTAAAAACCTTGGGGGATCAGTGGTTGCGGAATTATTAAACATCCCAGCATGCCGTAATCAAATTTGTAGATTACTGATGGAAATGCAAAGAATCCTGAAAAAAATTTGAATGAACTTGCTTCTTCCAAATCAGTTGAAATAATAGGAATGCGATTAGTTTTAATTCCAAAATCATTGCCCTCTCTCTCCATTCATTCTCCATGTCATTGCTGTTGTGGATAAACGTTCTCAGTAAAGTGAATGCTTTTACAGATGCTTGTTCAGATGTTCCACATTCACACTGGCATGTCATGTTTGGGTCCTCAAATGACAACGTCAAAGCGTCAACATATTGAATAGTTTTACATTCATCTCTACACTAAATTTACCAATCTGTTTCTTCTTTGTCCTCTTCTTTGTAGCCTGTTCTGATTTACACATGGTTCAGACCAAATGGAACCAGAGGGTTCCTGCGCTGCATGGTTCTGTGTGCAACTGGATCATTCCTGTTTGGTTGGCATGTGCATGAGAAAGCCATTTTAATGGCGATACTTCCTTTAAGGTAATAACGTTTTTTTTGTGTGCATTTTGCTCTACAACATATAAACTCTTGCTCATATGCTCATTTTTTTACAGCTTGCTTGCAGTAGAGGGTAAGGACGATGCCCGAACATTTTTGATTCTCAGCACAACCGGCCATTTCTCCCTCTTTCCACTCCTCTTTACAGCTCAAGGTACAGAGCCGCCCAGCTGTTTATAATTACTAAACCTGGGATCAGTATGTAGACCACTCATACTCTTCTTTTCTACAGAATTACCTATCAAAATTCTTCTCATGTTGCTGTTTACAGTCTTCAGTTTCACTTCTCTGAAGAGGCTTTTCAGGTCAGTTATTGGTTTTTAGGCATTTGTTTCCAAAAAGTCAGACAGGAGCATAATTCCCATTCCCTCAGAATCTGGCTAATTAAAGAAACTACATAGTAACTGCTACGTGAACAAGCAAATACATGCTGTAATACAAGGTAAATACAAATAAAACATAACTAGACCAAAACCATGTCTTACATTCTATAAAATGTTATTATAACAATAAGAGGCACTTGCAGCATAAATGCACTAGGCCCACATGCACGTTTGATAGCACAAGGTACCTCACCCAGGCACCAGCGGCCATGTCTGTCCAAGAGAAGGTCGACTCCTGATGCTGCAACAAGGGGTTCAACTTGGTTTTGTGATATTTACTGTAAGCCCTGGACATTTTAATGATCTCAGTTTTTATCCTGTTGTCTTTTTCCTATAGTAAAGGTCAGTTGCTGAGCTCACTGGAATTTACTTATCTCCTGGGCCTGGTTCCTCTGGAGATCATCTGTGAGATTGTTTACCCTCTAACACGCTGGCAGCTTACACTACCTTTCATCCCTCTGCTGCTAACCTCAGTCTACTGTGCATTGGGTGTGACCTACAGCTTCATCAGACTCTACCTCTCAGTGTTTACTGGTGCCAGGGCCAGCAGCAAAGCTAAATCTCAGTAGATCCACTGAGATATACTAACGCATGGGGATGTAATATGAGATGAATGTTTTGTTTACGACTCTGATCAAATGTTACTTTGTAAGAAAGAAATGAGGAACGAGTGTCAATCAGTCAATGCCAAGTACTTGATTTTATTTTGATGCACAATCATTTTCTACTGTATGTCGTATTTTCAATTAATCGACTAAACCTTTCAAATTAAAATGATTTTTGTGGATTTTTTTCAAAAACAATAACCTCTCCAAACAGATAAAACATTGCACATTTTAATATGAATAAGGCAACAACACAATTGTTATTATATATCGTTGTAGGTAACGGTGTGCATTGTTTAACGTCTGCATTACAGTCTGTGGAATGGGACGAAATGGACGTTGGGCGGATGTTACCATGGTCACATAGTGGTTTAGATACATTGTGCAAAGTGTTTATTATTATAAACAATAATAATTAAAAACTGAATTGACAACATCAAGTACAGCACTGCACTGTACAATACAGTATTTCTTTTCTTTGGGGCTTTTATAATATTTGCCACACTTATTAAGCACGAAACGAGAGGAATATGTCCTGCCTTCAACACTGAGTTTCTCTTTTCTGCCAGCAGGAGTCTCAAGGGTTCGGCTGTGCTAGTTTTCTGTGATTCAGATATAAAGTAAGACATATTATCTTATGTCATATGAGACAGTTTTATTTCCTATTATAACTTTTAAATCCTTGGCTGTTAAAGCAAACAGAGGGTAATTGGATGGGCGTTAAACGGTGCATACTTGCTGTATATACTGAATAATTTTAGAGCTTAAAATTTACTGCAGGAGAAATAAAAAAAAATTACGTATTATATTTAGAATGAACTCTCTCAGTACCATCTTTGCATTGTTATGTAAATACAGTATAATAGAGACTCATCAAGTCTACTGCAAGCAATCAACTGCAAGCATAAAACATATTACCTTTGGAAACCTATGGTGCCTATCCCCAGAGAACACATTGCACAAGTGTAACTGTACCCTGGTGGGATGCCAGCTCATTGCAGGACTGGTTATAGGTCACAGTTACAGTGCCAGACACCCCTCCTTTAGAGACAGTCGTGATGTCCAGCCCAATTTGAAGGCACTACCTTGACCTGGGTATGGTGGGCCAGCACATTACACCTCTCTGCCACCAGAGAGCCTTAGACAGAGATGCCATACTAAACTCAATCAGGACTGTAGTAGGGCAAATTAGCATGGCTCTCTTTGCATTAATTCTATACCTAGTACATGAGGTTCCAGAGCTAATTACTTAAATCCAGGAAGGTTGCCAAAAGCCATACAGCTGAGCCTTTCCATAAAAAGCCAGTCCTAACCTGGGAGAAACTGCTAAGAGTCATTGAGGTTTTTGAACCTCTTAAAGCATTAAAGGATCAGAGCAGAGTTGCTCTGCTTCTCCCAATGCAACGAGAGTGTGCCCGTTAAGTGAGCCATTTTAAACAGTGAGAGGACCAAGACAGACAGCAGGGGCACTGTACTCTATTAGATAACTGCTAATATTAATAGAATACTAATCTGTGCATGTGGAATTACACTGAATTCTGCAGTGCACATCTCATGCTGAATTGGGAAAGCAATTAAGTGGAATTTTCATATATGCTCTAAAATTTTGGCAAAAGCACAACAATGCATCCTGTTTTACCCCCACTTTGACTAATCAAGGTCAGATGAGGGTCTGGAGCCTAAATCCCAAATTCACTGGGCTCAAGATAGAGGTAGAACCTGGAGATGGCGCTAGCCCATCACAGGTTCTGTAAACATATCAACTACATTCATAAGGTTGACCATTATACCTGACTTGTAGGTGAATTATATTGTTAACCAACCTAAGACAGTTAGCTTCCTGGGTTAGCTAGATTCTCAGTTTTTATGGTATTGCACATTTCCATGTGGAAAAAGGACTGAAAGTATTGTAGACAAAATAAAATAAATACACGTATGGTGCTCAATATGTATTACAATATGGAAGTCTTTGGGTGTGTTTGGAAATGCATCAGCATCAATGGCTAGTCAGCACAGGAGACATAATCATACTGTGGCAATTTTGAGCAACCGATTAAAGAATATCTTCGAAATGTTGGAGGAAACTGGAAAATTCAGAGCAAACACACATGGACAGGTGGAGTCCAAGATAAAACTATGGATCTCTGGAGCTGTGCAAGAATAACATTTAGCTAGAAAACGAAGTTAAAAAACATTTTTTAAAAATAACAGTTCACTATGTATATATTAACAGATCACTTTGGTGGTATGGTTGTTGGTATAATACTGATTGTGTGTTGATAAGCTACTGTAAATCCACAATTAATAACCTGTTTTGAACTTCCAAATATACTGCTCACAAAAATTCAGGGATAGATCAGAATGAAATATCCCATAATTAAATATCACCTAATTTTTGTGAACAGTATAGTTAGGACTGTTCACAGTTGTCTGGTTTCCTTCGGCCTTCAACAATGATCTCTAAGACTGTAGTTAGGTCCATCATTTTTTTCAGCATCTCCATTATATCAGGATGGTCTCTGGCTCCTACGATGAATTCTTCAAG
>JAVSBV010073273.1:0-10199 GCA_033117975.1 Parotocinclus spilosoma
TTGTTTGTACGTTCGCTATACGTGTAAATCGCACAATAAAGGTTTAAGAAACATTTAATATGTTACATAGCACGTCCCGTTTTGTAACATGGGGCATTTTTGTTTAATCGGACCAGCCGGTTATTAGGACCAAAACGATCGCGTCCCGATGTGGTCCCATAAACCGGAATTGATTGTATATAGAATATAAATATAGGGACAATATAGATTACGCCAGACTTTTGCACAGTACTGCATATATGGAATAAACAAATGGAAATCTTATTTATAAAGTTGTTAGAAATTTTGACTAACATGGTGTAAAGGGAGTTTGTTACAAAAGATAATGTATAAATTATACTACTCAATTTTTTTTATCACTCTATATAAAGCAAAAAAAAAAAAAAAAAAAAAAGGTCTTAGATTTCAGAGTTGAGGCAACCATTCACATGTATGTACAGTATAAGCCAGGGGAAACCAGTTTCCTTTATGCATTCTCATATAACAAAGAGATTAGCACCGTTAGAGAGGATTCCTAAAATGAGCCATGATACTGGAATGTGTGTGTATTGAGAGACATGTCTGGAATCTTGGAGGTCCTGCTCAGTTGGACTGCAAGGTTAGGTATTAACACTGAATGCAGGAAGCTACAAGAGTTGTAACTCTAAATTGTTACTGCTCATGTCTAAGAAATAGGACTACAAGGACCTTCATACCAGTTATTTTAAATAATTGACATGTATTGTTAGTCAGAGAAACATGGGTCTGAGAGAACAAATTTCAGAGGAACAACACTGCGACGTAAACTGAAAAGATTCACCATAAACCTTGCGGTCTTTTCATCTTCGTCTCAAACCCATTGTGTAACGTCAACAGTTGGGCCCCTTCATGATATAGAATTTGATCGACTTTGCTACATGCAGGCTTGTTAAATAAATGAATAAAGGAAAACATTCAGATGTGTGAATGCCCGTGTTATTGCTTGCCACATGGTGTGGTCATTATAGATGAGCTAGAATTGCATAGCAAGTGTGTTGTTGCTATTGCTTTTTTCACTTTGTAATTGACAAAAATATAGTGGGGGAAAAATATTTAGTCAGCCACTGATTTGTGCAAGTTATCCTACTTAGAAAGATAAGATGTCTGTAATTACACTTTAACTATGAGAGAGAATATAAAAAAATATTTGGTCACCCACAAACAAGCAAGATTTCTGGCTCTCAGACCTGTAACTTGTTCTTTAAAAAGGTTTTCTGTCCTTCACTCGTTACCTGTATTATTGGCACCTGTTCGACCTCATTATTTGTATAAAAAAACACCTGTCCACAGCCTTAAACAGTCAGACTCCAAACTAAACTATTACCAAGACTAAAGAGCTGTTGAAGAACACCAGGAAGATAATTGTAGACCTGCACCAGGCTGGGAAGAGGGAATCTACAATAGGAAAGCAGGTTGGTGTGAATAAATCAACTGTGGAAGCAATTGTAAGAAAATGGAATACATACAAGACCATTAATAATCTCCCTCGATCTGGGGCCCCATGCAAGATGATCATGAGAATGGAGAACAAAAATCACACGGAGTGTGTGTGATATGGCCCTAAACTAATATCGCGATATTTTACTTTTGCAATAACGGTATTCTGATTGATGTGATGAAACAGATTAGATTTCCCCCTTTTGATGTTACAGATATTTTGCATATATTATATATTAATATAGTTTGTTGTACATCTGATATTTCACTTTCCTTTTTGTAACAAACTCCTCCACCACACAACCACTTTCTTCCATATCTGTTGCTCTGCCTATGAGTCACATACTGGACGGACACTATACTCTCTGTAAACGCATTGCTTCATCACGTAAACATGTCGGAATATCACGATGTGGATGTTTTATATAGTTTATTTATCTATTTTTTTATTTATATATTGGTATTATTGCGAATGATACGGCACACTCCTAACGGAGGGACCTAATTAAATGACCTGCAGAGAGCTGTGACCAATGTAACAAAGGCTACCATCAGTAACACACTATGCCAAGAGGGACTCTCATCCTGCAGTGCCAGGCGTGTTCCCCTGCTTAAACCAGAACATGTCCAGGCCCATCTGATTGCCAGGAAGCATATGGATGATCCAGAAGAGGACTGGAAGAAAATCATGTGGTCAGATGAAACCAAAATATAACTTTTTGATAAACTTAACTCGTCATGTTTGGAGGAAGAAGAGTTGCATGAGTTGCATCCCAGGAACCTACTGTGAAGCATGGGGGTGGAAACAACATGCTTTGGGGCTGTTTTTCTGCAAACGGCTAAGGACAACTGATCCGTGTTAAGGGAAAAGAAAACTGGGTCATGTATCATGATTTTAAGCCACAACCTCCTTCCATCAGTGAGAGCATTGAAGATGGAAAGTGGTTGGGGTCTTCCAGCATGGCAATGATTCCAAACAATGAAGGACTGGCTCCGTAAAAAGCATTTCAAGGTCCTGCAGTGGCCTAGACAGTCTCCATACCTCAACCCCATATATAAAATGTGGATTACGTTGAAAGTCTTTTGCCCCACGACAGACCCAAAACATCACTGCTCTAGAGGAGATCTGCATAGAGGAATGGGATGGGCCAAAATACCAGCAACAGTGTGTGCAAACCTGGTGAACACTTACAGGACCTCTCTCATTGCCAACAAAGGTTATGTTACAAAGTATTGAGTTGAACTTTTGTATTGACCAAATACTTATTTTCCACCATAGTTTACAAATAAATTATTTAAAAATCCTACAATGTGATTTTTGTGGATTTTTTTAGGAGAACTGCACAATCAGTGGCTGACTAAATACTTTTTGGCCCACTGTAACAGCCTCATTCATCCAGTGAACATACAAAAGAGCTACCATTTGTTGTTGTAAGCTCAACTACAGCTGTATTGCTGACAATGATTGTGTTTGGAAGTATTTCAGGGGGTTTAAGTTTCTGTAAAAATAATTCCTGGAATAAAAAACATGTAAGATTAGGATCAAATTCCTAATTTGACATCTCACCCATAATCTCCTTTCACATGTGGAATGTTTAGCTGCATTAAGGTACTCGTATTACCAGGCCCAATGCCAATTATTTGCCTTGTAAACATTACAGAAATTGACACCTTGCCTCCTGCTTTGTCAGTGACTTCACCATCCTTATCTAAAAGTTGTTGCTGCTGTGACGCCATCAGGAAAGAGTTTTATTTCTCTGATTCATTGCTTGGTTCGCATTAATGACGCTCCTCTTGCAATTTTCTTGACCATTTTATTTGTTACTCTCTCACTTGTTAAGCCAGTTTAAACAGCAATAAATAAATCCTACCCGATCTGCCTTTAAGGAACCCAATTTAGCATTATCTTGTTTAGTTTGGCAACGGCTTGTGCTTATTGTTCACGTTGCTATTGAGTGGATTTTGGGCAGGCAATAAAAGTGAGGCACTATTAATTCAACGAATGTTTTTTTTTTTTTTTTTTTTTTAAGTACGACCCCCCCGCATTCATTCTTACTAAAGAGATGTTGGGAAGAAACAGCTCATCGTGAGCGTAATTAGACTATTTGTTAATAGTAGTGGTCTCAGTATTGGTCCATGTTTCCACACTCCTTGTCCATGTTATCAGTTCCACTTACCATGTAGATGCATTTTGTATTTTTACAATTACAGACTGTTGGTTTCTCCTACATTCATCCTGTTGGCAGCATCCTGTAAATGCTGATTAAAATTTTTTTTTTCTTTATGGAGTCAGTTTTATGGCTTATGGGTTTATATTGAAGAAAGTGTGAGGCAGTTTGACTTGAAGCTGGATCACCTCATTCATTCTTACAGGAGGATTTTCCAGTGTACAAGGTTGGAAGGAGAGATTGTGGACAGTTAAGACACACGTTTCTCTGTTAGTGCCGGGAAGTCCCTGTAGTGACACAAGCTTAGTATTGCACATTCAGGTATTTTCAGTTCTGAAGGTGGTTTATCTCAGGTTGCATGTATTTGTATATTATAAGAACAGTCTTTGCCCCTTTGCTAATCATATCAGGTTATTTGCCCTCTTCAGTACAGGTTGATAAGAGCAATTTATGTACACAAGCACTTCATGCTATGTTTTTATTCATGCAGTGGCACATAGTCACATGACAGAGTTGGTTAACATTATTACGCAAACTGAAAGTTAATACCATGGCTGTGTCTGTGGTAACCCAACGGTTAAGGTACCAAAGTACCTGATGGTCTAGGGTTCAAATCCCACCGCTGCCAAGCTGCCCCAGTTTGGTCTTTAAACAAGGCCCTTAACCCACTATTGCAGAACTGTAGAATTGTAGAACTGTATGAGTTGTAAGTCGCTCTGTATAAGGGATAAATGCTGTAATGTAAATGTGTTATGAGTAATGAGTGATGTCTGAATTCTGTAGCGTCATTGAGCGATTAATAAGGAATATTAACACAGCTGCTGAATGCACAACCCCAAATAAAAAAAAGTTCGGACAGTATGGACAATGCTAATAAAAATAACATCTCATTGCTGGCAGTATTAATCAGCTACATTAAATTTATTAATAAGCATTTATTCCTGCATTTTAAGCCAAAAAAAGTTAGGAAAGTAAAGCATTCGACACTAAAAAGGCATGTTTTAAGACATGCAACAGTAAGGGGTTGTCGTTTCTCATTTTTGTTTAAAAAATATCCAAACTTTCTCTATTGGTGGACAGCTAAGGACTGCAGACAGACTAGTCTACTACTCATACCCTCTTCTAAATGACGCTTGAATGATTGAACAGTTGAATAAAATATCAGTCTTAACTTTTTTTTTTTTTTTTTTTCAATATAAGCCTAGATAACTACGACAGTATGGACGGGTTTGTACATAATGAACCGTTACCACTATCAGGCTGTGCTGAGGAAGTTCCAAGTCCACTTGCTTCTTTTTCAGTTCTTTTCTTTCAGTTCTTTCTTTCTTTCTTTGAGAGAAGGCCGCAGTGATGGTCCGACAAACTCCAAGAGTGCAATCTGTTTTTTTTTCTTGCTGTCTTGCAGTCTGTTGGAAACAGCAATGTTGAGATTATGACCGAAACAGTTTAACCACGGCCAGTGCAGAAGCTTGACCGCGGCTACAATGTTAGCTCCATTATCTGTAGTTCTGTAGTTCATTATCTGTAGCCATTCTCGAAGCACATCACCAAGTGCATCAGCAATGTTGGTAGCGGTGTGACTTTCCGGAAAAAAAGGTTGTTTCAAGACACTTATACTGTAATTTTCGCTTGGGTGTGATGAAGTGGGCTGTCAAGGACATGTATGGTGCCATATTCACTGACGACCATATATCTGTTGTCAGCGAATAACTGTCTGCCTTAGACATCAGCACCTGAACATCTTGTCGAACTTTGTTCAGGAATCGCTGTTTTGGAAAAAAAATTCGTGCCAGGTAACTCGTATTGGCAATCAAGTGTTTTAATCATGTTTTTAAATGTCGTTTTCTCGACTGTATGAAATGATACAATTTCTTTAGGGAGATATTTTGTCACTGCTAATGTGCATGCCCTCCATCGTGCACTGTCTCTCTTGTATTTTGTTGATTTGGCGAAAGCTCCAGTTAGTTTGCTGTGATAACTGAGTCGGGGCTGTTCTCGCAGCTGCCATGTGGCTCTTGAAGGTCAATGTCCGCTCGGCAATTGAAGGGTGCTTAAGTTTTAAGATGAGAATGCATGTTTGATGTATTTCCATCTTTGGCGGACACTTTTTGCAGGCAGATCTTACATACTGGGTTATCTAGGTTTCCTGGCTCCCCTTTTTCATTTCGAACGAATCCAAAATGCTGCCAAATTGCAGCAGTGGTGTTTTTCTTTGGAACTAGCTCGTTTGACTCACAGCTAACGCTCGCCATGTTGGCTTCTTGCTTTTTCTCTCTGCATGCTCTTTTCAGGGAGAACCCCCACCCCTTAACCAATCAGTGAGCTCCAACTACTTACCCCTCCCACTGCTCTTTTATTGTGGTAGCGCAGAATGTCTTAAATGTCCCGTTTTTCAAAGTACACATTTGGCGCGCTGCGTCACGTCACATCATGTCACGTGGTTAATATACCGTCACCATTTTACAATACCGTGACGGTATTGTAAAATGGTGACGGTATATTAACCACGTGACATGATGTGACGTGACGCAACGCGCCAAATGTGTACTATAGATAGATATACCGAAAAACCGTCATTCCGCCCAAGCCTACTCGGCACTACTTCTGGACAGGGTGAACATTAGGTTTGTTTGTTGAATCTCTTTTTTTGAATTTTCATTGTAGCAATTGATAAAGGATTGTCAAAGCGAACCCTTGCATATGTGGTTATACAAGTTGTTGTTGATTGATGGTTCCTAATGCTTTGCTATCTGAGGAACTGAATATCACAGGTGTTTAGTTTAGGTTTACGCCCCTTGATTTTGAATCACTGAAATTGTCCCAGGTTTGATAATTCTTGGTAATATTATGCAATGTAGAGGAAAAAGTACATGAATCCTTTCTAGACTTGGAAGAAAGTTGTTTTTAAACATTTTTATACATTTCTTACACATTTGTTGACAAACTAATTATCATCTGGCCAGCCTTATGCCAATTCTTTGTTCCTGTTCACCTGTTAACATCACCTGTTTGAGATGACATGATTATGTAGAATTGTTTTCCTACCCATAAATTTCCCCTGTAAAACTGAGACACAATTTTGTAATTGGTCATTTAAATATTGTTGAAAATGATCCGTTGTTATGTCTGTGAGAACGTGACCCTTTGCTTTCAGTATCTGGTGCGACCCAGCCAGATGGCAAGACTTTTTTTATTTTTTTTATTTTTTTTTTTTTCCCCGTATTTATTAAAATGTAACCTGGAGTGGAAATGTTTTGACTTTAAACTGAGTGACCTTGTGGTGTGGCAGTAGTGGCTTTTACATTTCAGTGATTTCTTTTTTCCCCAGAGCAGTCTCCTATTAGATGAGCAGAGATTCCGTTTTGTGCTTCACTGCTTATATGTAATTCTGAATATTTCTGAATATATCCAAAATTATTTCTTAGGATTCCATATTTTATGGAATGTATAGTATTTTTCATTTAGTTTTTTTGTTTATTTGGCTTCATTAAGGTCGCTATCAGCATCAGTGACCATTCAGTGACTGCTGTTTCAGTGACTGCTGGTCTCCTTAGATTTTAACACTTAACAACTGCTACAGTTTACATGGAAACTAAAAACATCCAGTGGGTGGCAGTTCTGTGGGTGGAAATGTTTGTGTGTTGTTGATAAGAAGGGTCAGAGTAAAATATCCAGACTTGTTTAAGCTGACAGGAAGGTTACAAGCAACACACAACCTGTCAAATTTTGAGGCAAATGCTGTCACCATTGCCATGCCAGAGGACACTCTTGTGTCTTTCTTTCATTATCCATAGGCAGTTGTCATGATGCATATTCTGATCAGAAGGCACCCTGGTCGACCATGGTGGTTGGCTATTAAATTGCCATGCACCTCACGCTAGCGAGTGCCTGTGGACAAATAAATATATAAATATTTTACAGTCCCAAATTATTCATTTTAATTGAAAGGTGATGTAATAAAATCTTAATTGCTTGTTAATTGATAATAATGGTACAGGGCTTACTGTTTGGTACACTTAGGCACAAGAGAATACATGGTACATGCATCCTATAGGAATGTGTGCAGACCAATGAAGTTCACATGCAAGCTGCCCCCTGAAACTTTACCTGTACATGTTGCTAAGTTGTAGGCCTTTAGAATCTGTTGACTGTCCCAAGCTTCCTGTCTCTGATTCGCCAGTTTATTGGCACTAGCTCATTCCTATTTCAGCACTGTACAGTGATTGCAACTAATGTATTGCCATGGTAAAACTGTAGTCATAAATTTTAGCTGTCATTACACCACATGCCTGGTCCTGCTGTTTCGTAGCTATAGCATGATGGCATGACCTGGCTGACATTCCTTTCTAGGAAGCACATGCAGTATGTAAATTTAAGATCCCTTTCTAGGAAGCACATGCAGTATGTAAATTTAAGATCCCTTTCTAGGAAGCACATGCAGTATATAGATTTAAACTGGAACTCTCTTTCATCTCAAACCAGGTTAAATTCTTTATGGTCTGGATTCAACAAGGTGTTAAAAACATTTTTTTTTTTTTTACAGATTCTGCTTATAGGTTCTAAGGTCAGAGTTAGGGACTTTGTCTTGCTGCTTTTTTAAGACCCCTGCATTTCCCATGCATTGATTTATTTCTGCCAAACATTGAATTTTTATGTACATATTTGTTTAAATTTAGTTAAGATTAATCAGTGCAGTGCATTGATGAACTCTTATTTTTAGAACAATTTAAAACTAGATTCATTGTTTTAGTCAACATGTCATAGTTCATTGATTTAGTCTCTCGTTGATCACCATCATCACTGAAAAGCTTGTGAACTGAAGAACGTTATATGAATTTTGTATATAGAAATGTATTAATATACAATATATATATATTATATATATATATATATGAATAGCAATGTCACAAGTGCTGTATAATACGGCGTGTTTAAATATTTGACAATTTAAATGCTCAAATGGCCTCTTGTGTTGATAATGGATATAGGAAACAATTTTTCTTTACTGCTTTTCTGTCCACACTTAGAACTTTGAAACAATATTATTTAAAAATCAAATTCATTAGATTTTCACAGGTAAAATAGATAGGAGATTATAATTGGTTTTCTGAACACAAGGTGCTGGGAGGTGTGTGTGACTTAAAAGTAATGGTTGGAACGTAATCCTATAATCACTCATTAAGCAGTATAGTGTGGGAATTGATCTGGTTGTTAGGGAGGAGGAGAAATGACGACAGTTGGCTAAATAATGATTCATCTTTTGTGAAAATGCAGCCACACACACACACACACACACACACACACACATTCCCCCACTCTGGAGATCTGCACAAAGTGTACAAATAACAGCCACGTGCTACTCTGACTGCAGACACAGCAGACTGCAATATGAGACTAAATGAAGGTCAGGGCAGGGGTATGTGGGTGTTTGTCTCTCTCTCTGTGTATGTGTGTGTGTGTGTGTGTGTGTGTGTGTGTGTGTGTGTGTGTGTGTGAGAGAGAGTGAGAGAGTGAGAGAGTGAGAGAGTGAGAGAGTGAGAGAGAGAGATTCTTGGGCGGACCTTTCCTGTGAGGTATGGCAGTGGAGGGTATTTTCTGCTCAAACCCTGATTCCCCAAGGCTGCATGATTTTCTGTATGTTATTATCTAAAGCCCCACCAATAAATTAGCATATCTGGCATTATCAGCCAGTATAAATTAATTGTGGGGTGTTTATAACACCTGATTACATTTCCTGTCCCGGGCATGAATCCAGGTTGTCCAGAATATAGAGGATGTATAGTATACAGACAAACGTTTAAAACTTTAGTAGACATTAGTACAGCGTTTGTGCCTCACCTTTGCTGCTACAACAGTCTTTGTTGTTATTGTTTAAAAGTAGGGGTGGGAATCTCTATGCACCTCTCGATTAGATTAGATTAAAAATTGGTTTGTTAACAGAATATTTCTGTTTGTAATAGACCATTTTCCAATCGGGGGAAAAGTGGCGTTCTTGCGCCCACATAGCGCGGCTTAAACCTCTTTTTTGTGTTTCAAGTTTTATAACCAATATTTATTTATATACAGTCAAATCCGGTTAATAGGAGCAGCCGCTTATTTGGACCAAATCCTAAAGTACCTAAACAAATCTTGTTATATACGTGTAATGTTATTCGCTTATTTGGATCAAAATTCGCTTAATCGGACCAAAGAACGTTTATAAGAAATAAGAAGCGAATAAGAAAAACAAGCTGCAAGTCGCCACCTAGCAGATGCAAAGCGGATCAGAAATTTATGGCAGTATTTTCGAGATCTCCAGGAGAATTTATGCTTTTAGCAAAGGTCAGGAAATCCAAAAAGTTGGTTTTGTTCAAGTGCAGTCCTGTCAAGAGAACGCATCAGATCACACTGGATAATTTTTTCAAACATTGACTGAAATTTAGTAAGAACTTGTCTTACAGTATTATACTTCCCATGCTGAGTACCTATACATTGTGTTGTAGATCGTTTCGAAAAAAGTTTTGCAAATTTATTTTTCAATGAACAAAGTTCGTAAGCAACAGTAGTTCTTGTTTGTACGTTCTCTATACGTGTAAA
>JAVSBV010073284.1:0-10199 GCA_033117975.1 Parotocinclus spilosoma
ACACACACACACACACACACACACACACACACACACACACACACACACACACACACACACACACACACACACACGGTCTGTGTCTAAAATTGTCTGTTAATTATTTTATATTTCATCATTTTAAAATAAAATATAAATGATTTTTAATTACTCATTACTGTGTGACAGTAGATTAAATTGTATAACAACATCTTTAGCTTTCAGCTAAACCCAGCTAAACTCTTTCTAAACTCATTTCAGATTAAGTCCATCTCGACTTAGTCATATGATCATATTTTAATTTTATCACCCGTTAACTGAACATCTCAAACACTTTAGGTTCTATTAAATGTGAGGGGCTCTGGCAAAATAAAAGCTTTCCAAAACTGAAATCATGTTTAGAATCGGATGAAAATAGACCGGGTTATGAATTTTTTAACTTGTGATATTTTCCATATTGTCTTTGGATTAAATTGATTTATTCGGTATAACTTTATTAGCTTTAGATCGATGATGTTAAAAGTTCAATTCTGAGGGGACGCCTTTTAGTGCTTCTCCAGTGGGAAGTTTTTCAAAACAAATGTTGAAGTGGGTCAGATTTCTGAACAGATACGTCTCAAACACAGTAAAAAAGGTTTGAAAGCATCCTTTTAGTCTGAATATCAATCTAATTTTTGGGAGAATCAAAGTTACGTTTCTTTTTTAGTTAAATAAATGAAGGGGGCAGTTAACTATCACTTTATTATATCAGCAATGGGAGATTCTTGCCGGTTCAGGTTGAAGAGGATCTGTGTTTTTTTTCCTAAAGTTTAAAATTGTGATTGTTGGAAAAACAAATCCAGAGCTCTCACTTTTGAACGGGAATTGATTTTTTCGGCTTCAACTGCCCGTGGCTCGGTGCCCACCCTGGCGAGAAGCGCCCGCTTTTGCCAGAGTCCCTCTGTCCCCCTAAATATTAAATATACATTTCAGAAGATCTCATATTCCTTCAAACAAAGGCACACCTTTGAAAACCGAACACATTCGAAATAAATCAAACTGTAAGCGTGAATAAGGTTCTTCTCTCACCCCTGTGCCATCCTGTGAGCGCCAGCAGGAGCAGCAGAAGAACTCTGGCTCCCATTTCAGACCGCAGATCAGGAGGATGGACGAGTGCAGGGAGAGTGTGGTGTTCTGATCCCGGCGCCCTTCCGACCGGGGGTTATTATACACCCCCCTGGGCATCACATGCTGGGTGTGAAGAGGCCGGTACGTCCCGCTCTACCTGCCTGCAGCACAGACATGCCATTATCTCTCCGCTCAATCAGCCTCATTGTGCTGGTCAGATGTTCAGGACTGTGCCGCCTGGTGAATGGTGGGCATTTAGAGATATAAGGGCATGTTTGGGTGCGCAGGGAGGGAGCAAGGCTAAAAAAAAGTTTGTCATTTCCTTTCTGGACTGCTGAGACAAATAAATAACGGGCATCGAGACAGGGATCAGAAGGAAGACGAGAAAAGGCAACAGACACAGCTGAGGTCATCAGGCTCAGAGCACATGGGGTGCAAATTAGTGTGGCATCATAACAACAACAAAAATAACAACAACAACAATAATCAGAACTCTAATAATACAGTCAGGTGGCAGCGGGTCTGAGGCCTAATTTAGGAACTCTGTTCTAAGGGTGCAGGTTTAAATAGCAGCAATTTATAAAAAGAAAAATAAAAAATGCTGGAAAGGTAAACCAAGAAGAACCTGCTAAACTCCATGGCACTTTAAAACACACACAAAAAAGTAATTCAGTCAGTTTTTTAAAATCACCATAAATCATGAAATTTCTCAGGCCCAAAACAAAGACTGGTCTGATGCCACTGGGGTCACCACGAGCCCCAGAAGTCCCAGGCAGAGCATTGGCTGCAGTTCAGTCAGTTAATTCTGCCATAAAATTCAGCAAGCTTGGTGACGGGTGATCTAGAACCATCACAGAACACTGCCACTGCAATTTCGATTCAAGCTATACAGCCTGTCCAGAATGTTTTGCTTATATTACAAAAAAAAAAAAAAAAAAAAAAAATCTGATTGTGGCATGTTCAGATATAAACCGCTTTTTTATAATGGTTCTGAATTCAATTTAATGCCCAGTTTTATTCCATAACAAAGATGTCAAACCCTTTCCATTTTAAAAGGCATAAAATAAAAGCACAGATTCCTCTCATTGACAACTTCAACCATTTATTACATGTAAATGAGGAAGATTTTAGGAAACATTTTGTCAAAACGTGACAGTGAAATTCAAAAGAAACAGAAGTGTAGCTCTTTTGCTTTGTTAGACTAAAAAAAAAGAGATCAGAAAAACCCTGGGAAACATTACTAGGAATGATTGCAGCACAGAAACCCATTTCATTAACAGCATGCGGGTGAACATAGACCCTATATCTGTGCGACACCTGTCCCAGAGCAGGAGCAACTCTATCCATTGCCTATCCATCGTAGGGCAAGCGCACACCCACCCACACCCACACAATCACACACACCAAAGGCCACTTTAAAGACGACAATTAATCTAACACACATCCCTGGACTGTGGGAGGAAACCGGAGTACCCGGAGTAAACCTAAGCAGACACGGGGAGGATATGCAGACTCCACACAGAAAGGACCCAGGCCGCTTCCCCCTGGAATTTAACCCGGGACCTTCTTGCTGTGAGGCAGCAGTGCACCCACCAAGCCCCCGTGCTGCCCCCAAAAATAATCTTATGTTAATTATTACCACAATTTCCCTTTGTCAAACCAGGCTGCTTCTGAATTAATTAAGCTCCTAATGCACATCTATTTATTGCATTTATCGCATTACAGCTGATTTATAAACCATGCGCTTTAACCTAGATTTAGAACCAGTGCAAAGAACACAGGGTACAAAATCAGTCAGACACTCCAAAATGGGCACTTCTGGGAAATTTAGACGTGTTTAGAGGGAAGGTGGAAATAGTTTTTTACCTTTCAATTTTTGTTTGGGGGAAATACTGTAAAAAGAAAAATGGTATTAAACCAGACGCCTTGAGCTTTCACAGATTTGAGTTTCTGTCTCCATTAAAGCTTTTGTTCGACTCTGCAGATGTTGGAAAAGAGCTGTAAAATCTAAATACAAAGACTTCTTGACTTATCGTTACAACTAGGGTTGGCCATTTTTTAATGCCTGATACCGATACTACAAACTTGAATATCTGGTGATATTGATATCAGACTAATATTCTGCTACCACCTCTTGACGGCTGTTTTATTTTTATCATCCTTGAATTTAAAATAACTCCACACAGCTGACATGATGACCATGCTGCTAGCTAACAGTTTTAACTTGAGTTCCAGCTATTGTTTGTGATATCCGTTTACGGCGTGTCGTCCAAATTGTAGTAAAGCATAAACGTGATCGGATTAAACTGCCCCCCCATCCAATCTCCGACCCAGTGATTACACCACATATCGGGCCGATACAGAATATCGGATCGATACAGCCCTATTTACAACGCAACCCGAGTTGCCAAGTCTCACCTGTGCACCGGTTTTCTTTTTCAATGGACTCGTTTTCCTTGCGTTCCCAAAAACAAGCCAACACACAGCGTGTCTGCATGCGCTGCTTAGTTCTAAAGTAACCTAAAAACCTCCAGGAAAAGAGACCCGAGTCACAGCTAAAGGAAGCTTAGACAGACGTGGCATTAAGTAAAATCACCTAACAGCACCTAACATGGGTTACGCCATGGCTCAATTAACAATGACTTAGAAACTTTTATTATTAAAAGAGAGCTGCCAATGGAATTGAGTTCCTGTACGATTAGCTGTAAAGAAAAAATAAATAAATAATAATAATAATAGGTGACATCAGGAACACTAAATGAAAATGACTGCTCAGAGTCTGTAATTACAGATGTAAAACATCTCATACACGTACGAGTCCACTTTCAGCAGCATTACTCCAGCGGGATAAACGGTAACTGCTTATTACTAAAAGCTCTTCAGCTCAGTCCAGACAAAACCCGTCATTCTGTTCGATCACACAAGCACAACATCTGTCCACATGCTCACGGTTATATAGAAAAAGATCTGACTGTGGTGCGACTCAGGGTTCGAACCGGAGCTCCAGAGGAAGTCCCGGCTCTAACCTACCAGTTTGTAAAATAAACTTTCTCTAGAAATTTGTAATACTCTGGCCGCTTGGCAGGTCAGGACTGACTTTGGACCACAAAGCCCAGGGTTCAAAATGACCCTTGGGTCATTGAGCAACCCACAAATGCTCAGATGGTACGATTCTCTGGGTAAGGCTTTCTATAAGAGTACTGAATACTCAGAATACTCAGAATACAGAGTTACTTATAATGCTGATTGGGAATGGGGTTTCAGATAGAAATGTTACCTTTTAATCTGGCTTGTCCAAACAAAGGAGTTAATGCCACTTTAAGGATGATCAGTCATCTAATCACCATGGCACAATAAGTAAAGGTGTGCAAAAGTCTCAAACACCTAATATTAGCTTGATTATATCCTTATTATAGCAATGAGATGATGAATATATCATTATTTTTTCAGTTTATTTATTACAATACAACCAGAAACAACAGGAAATTTGTATAGAATGTTACAAAAAAAATTCAGTAAGCGGCGTCTATAGGCTACAGTGGTAAGTGATTAGTTTGAGTTCCCCTTACACCCGAACAACAACAGCATGTAGAACAGCTTACAGCTCATAAGAAATGGAACTAAGATCAGTGGAAACAGAGTTAAGGGTGGTCTAAGAATTTTGCACAGAACTGTATATAGTACTTTTAATTCAAGAAAAGTACCTAAGGTGTTAAAAGGGGATGATTCAGGCCATCGGTGTTAAGTTTTTTTTATATATAACAAAGGCACTCTGTTAAAGTTTATACTGCCAACTTGTATGGTGCAGTGTTTTTTTTTTTTAAGCGTCAATTATAAGCAAGCATAAAAGTGATTAATCACGATTTAACGAGATCAAACTGGGATTAATACGAGTAGATCTTCTAGCCATTGCACAGCATGAGAAATCAGTGGGAAAAAACATTTGTAATGAAATGCGATTTAAATTTCATCTGACCCCGTTTTTTTTTTGTTTGTTTTTTTCTTAAAACGTGAATATTGATTAAAATATTCCAGGACAGTACTGTGAATATCAATACAATACAGCACAAATCTTATCTTATGCATCATTTAGAAAACTAAAAAGGTACAATGACAGCGTTTTATTTTCAAAACTGAAATTCTATTTTCTGTCAGCAGATAGAAGCCAGATTTTTATTTCCTGTTAAAATTCTTACGACCTCACCCAGTAAAGTGAACGGATGTTGATCTGATAGACATTAAATGGCACATGCCTGTATTTAAAACCAGTTTTTTAAGTTCAGTTAGGAAATTGTTGTATCAGCAAATGTAACCCTGAAATATATACCCTGTACACCATTACCATGTCCCGTTTTAACATATAAAATAATTTTGCAGTATTTTCCCAAATCCTAAAACCGACATTCGTCTCGAATTTTAAATTATTCCCCCAATCAGCCTGGGTCTTCAAACTGAGAGTTCTCTGATTGTCTATTGTTAATAAAAATAAACGCACCCACGCACGCACTACAGCTCCCCCCGGATGCGGGCGTGCAAACCTTCTTGGTCCACTTTATCCGTGTGCCCGTTCCAGCGATGCCAGGCCAGGAGCGCAACGTTGCGAGCCGAGATGGCGCTCATTTCCATGGTCGCGGCCGCCCAATCGATGGCGTTAAGGTAGAAGAGGTTTTGATGGAGGACGAATGGCGGGGCGCGGCGCTGCGTGGCTTGGTACTCCGGATACGCCAGCCAGCGCTTCTCCAGGACGCGGTCTCTCCACACGAACAGCGTCTGTAGCTGCTCCTCGGTCAAGGGCTCTGGAGAGAACACCTTCCACACCTTGGCCTGGCCAGCCGAAGAGGGCGAATATCCGGGAGGGATCTGGACAGGGTGTACGGCCGAAATACTGGCAACACCCAGCTTCTCGTTATCGGTCGAGAAAATGTCCGAGACGAAGAAATCATCCGGACGACGGGTGGGGTCCAGGTAGGAGACGTTGAGAGTGCCGAAAACTAAGGTACTCACCGTCTGGTGGTAGCGGCCCGGGAAGTGCGAGAGCACCGGAGGAGAGAGGCCTGAGAAACTGATATCAGACAGACCCTGGTGCAAAGGTGTGGCCACCACCACAATGTCATAAAGGGAGTGGGCGGAGCCAGACTCACCAACGTAGTTTAGTTCGTATAACGTCGAGACCGGACCTAAGGGTTCAGAAAAGTGTGTGTGGGGTGTTAAAGGAATCACAGGATTAAAATGGAGAGGTATAAAAATGCTGAACCATACCTGTTTTTGAGGGTCTGGATTTGAGTGTTATGGAGGTCACACGAGCAGGGACCAGTTCTGCTTTGCTGCTGTACAAAAGTCCAGTGCAGACCCTCTTATTCCCTCCGTTCACAGCCCATAAGCCCGAATCAGTGCTGGCTAACGATACGGCACCTACAAATACGTACACACACACACAACACTGCAGTGTTTCCTATTACATAGATTCATTATACAGAGTCCATTATAACCATTATATATTCTTCATAATTTTCTCTCTCGTTTCTTCCACATGTTTGTGTGATGAATAAATCCTGAAGTGTTTTTGTTAAAGAGGAGATTTAAAGCTTGTTCTGTAGATAATCCCACTGTGTTCTGTGCTTTGTCATTACGAGTCGATAGTATTTATTGTTTTTAATAGATTTAAGTTTTAAAACATCTTTTAAAAAAATCTCCAATAGAAATGCACTGGCTAAATGTTTAGATTCAAATTCTAACCGACAAAATTCAAACTGTAACTGAAATGGATGATGTCATCACAGAGGAATCAGTGTGTATCAGACTCCGTGACCTGTTATTACATTTTCTGAGACACACACACCTAGACACCCACGCATGCACACATGTACACACACAGAGGGAGACGCACACGCGCACGCACCCACACATGCGCATGCGCGCACACACAGGCAGAGACACAGGCAGAGACACAGGCAGAGACACAGGCAGAGACACAGGCAGAGACACAGGCAGAGACACAGGCAGAGAGTTGTACTGGAGCACATAGTATTTATAGCGCATATATTTTTATTTATGTTTAGTTTTTGTCAATCATCATTATTTTATTGGTTGCACAAAAAGTTAAATATTGGTATTAGGCATTGAAAACTCATATCGGTCGACTAATGAAATAACGCAGGAACGTAAACAGAAGTGTGAGTCGGACGTACCGACAAAAGCATGCAGCCGAACGCTCTGGCCGTAATTCACGCGCGAGATGGGGGTGACGATCTCATTGATAAATGTCTGAGAGAAGCCGTGAGCCAGCATGGCCTCCTCCAGGGTCTGATTGAGCAGAGACAGGAAGTCGTCTCCGCCCATGGCGTGCAGCAGCTGCTCCACACTCGAGAATGAGTATCCAAACTGCTGGTACTGATAAATCCTGCCCGAATTCACCAGGTGACTTTAATAACGTTAACAATTTTGATAGCACTCAATTTCTATTGCTTAAACACACATCACTCGTCTCAAAAAGATTCACCTCATGAACTTGTCCAGGAGCCCCTCCACCCACATGTGCATGCGCAGGGGGTTAAAGCTGTATCTCCACAGCATGCGCAGGAAGTTCACGATAAACCAGTCGCTCTCCTCGAATGCCAGCTCCTTCCCGTCAAAGACAGCAAACTTGGAGGGAACCTCTGCACGTACCTTCAGACCTGAGAGGGGATTATAAATAAATAAATAAATAAAACACACACCATATACACGCTGCTCACAAATCAGGCCTTATTTCATCATTTTTGTGAACAGTATATTATTTTACCCGCAACCATCAGTTCAAATACTTACCAACCTGATCATGGTCGGATTTCCGCAATAATCGAATCAATCGTCTCAGAAAGTATTATGGTTTACAATCTGATTCATAGCCACAAGATTTTAGCTCAGTAAAGCTCTGCGTCCGCATGTGAGCCACACTGATACGGTTGCCAGGTCCATTTATTCTAAAGACATGGCTTCTATTAAATTGTTTTTTTTTGGTGACTCAAACACAACGTACACACAAAAAAAAAGAAAAGGATTTGATTGTTTGGTATTAAAATTGGGAATTTTGCGGAGAGACTATTGGACGGTTGCAAAGTAAAAATCCGATTATGGAGTCATGTTTTCCCATTATCTGATTACTCAAGTTCAAGTAAACTCCTTCATTCATTCAATCACTTTCTCCACTGGGTCCTTTCTGTGTGGAGTCTGCATGTCCTCCCCGTGTCTGCGTAGGTTTCCTCTGGGTACTCCGGTTTCCTCCCACAGTCCAAAGACCGGGGCCACCTGTTGCCCACCTGGCAACTCTGGGCGCAAGGGCAGGAACAACTCTAGATGTGGTGCCAATCCATCGTAGGGTGCACACACGGTCACACACTAAGGGCCACTTTAGAGACACCAATTAACCTGAAAGGAGCCAGGCTGCTTCACCCTGGGATTGAACCCGGGACCTTCTTGCTGTAAGGCCGCGGTGCTACCCACCGAACCCCCTTGCCGCCCGCAAGTAAACTCATGGATTAATAATAAAATCGGATTTGCCTCCTATCCAACCCTGGACTTGTGTCAAAACCCTGGGGTTTAAACAAAACAAAACAAAAAAACAACAACCTTAGGCTGATGCAGACATAACACACCTTAATTTATGATGTAAGCTGCAGTAGTGTATAATGTTGGACATACAGTACTCAGTGTGTGTGTGTGTGATTTACTAGTCTAGAACTCACCTAATCTATCCACAAAGTGCTTCATGTGCAGATTCAGTGGGTGTATTATGGCTCCTCCCGTTTCGTACTCGTGTCCGCCAATGTTCTCCGTTGCCAGCCGTCCTCCAACCGATCCAGCCTCAAACACGTCGATCTTCACACTGGGTCCGAAGTCCTGCCTCAGGAAATGTGCCAGCGCGGTTCCTCCGATTCCAGCTCCGACTACGGCTACAGAGGTTGAGCAAAGTCAGGACAGAAACTTTCGAAAGTCTGTGAACCGTTTAGAAGAGTTAAAATGATCTACTATTTCAGGGCCGATTCTAGCAATTTGCCACAGGGACGGTATATGCAATAGACAGCACTGTTACCATGACACCCAGAGAAATGAAATCAGCGATTAAGAAGCGTGTCTCAGTACTTTTGTCCATATAGTGTATCTCTCGCCCAGGTGACCTGGGTCAGGGTTTGGCATTGTGCACATACCACTGGTCGTGTCCGAGTTAGGAGAAGTCTAATTAATAGCAAAAACCACATCGGGGTAGTTACAAAGTAAACAGAGATTAAATTTGACCTGCTGAGTAAATCAGAGTGTTAGAAACATGTAGCACCCGGCTCTGTCATACCGATTTTCTTTGGTGGGTCTCGTAGCTCCGGGGTCGAGGCAAGACTCCGGCATCCGATCTGACAGAGTCCGAGGAGCAGAACAGCCTTCACCGAAATAATTCTCCCAAACATGGTGATGACGCTGATTTTAAGATCTAGGAATAAACAATAAAATGCAAAGGTTCATTATTTTGAAGATGCTAACGTGTGTCATGGACCGCCGTCTCCTGGGAAATACGACCTGATCTAATCAGTAACTGATAGTGTTACACGGTCATCCATATCAAAGGTCATGAGCTCTGAGACAGCAGCGTGTAGGTATGAACTAACGACGACCTAGTCAGACCAGAACAAAACAAAAACACAACCGTGCCAAAGTCAAACTCACATTTTATAAGGCACTTATATTCTATTGTGTTCCCATTACCACAATACACTCGTACCAGCACCAAACACTACCCTGAACATGGTCCACTCATGGTCCACTTCCCCAGTGGACAACCTACCTGTACACCTGTACCTGTGCTATACCTTTAAAAGCATCCAGCGAGTTCATATTACGCAAATTACTTTTAAAGAGTGGCGTCTGAGCCATAGTGCTTATAAATTTTAATCATTTCACTGACATGGCATCGTTTAAATATGTTAATAATTCGTTTAATTCTTAAAAAAACACTTGGCTGTTAAGGAAATCTCAGCATAATTAATAAAAGTTATTTTTTGCGACCCTACAATGATTTAATAAAACTTACCCAATGGTAAGAGCAGCAATAAAATTTTGGTTTATTTACATTAAAATATTTCCAA
>JAVSBV010073305.1:0-10197 GCA_033117975.1 Parotocinclus spilosoma
TACCCAGTTACAGTAATTGATGTCACAACTCATTTGTGCAATCTAACAACTTGCTTTGACTTTTATTTGCTTTTCTGATGGGAATGACAGAATGGCAAATGTTACAAAAATGTTACACTTGAGTGTAAATGTATAAATGATGTATGCCAGTATCTGTAGCACTTGCACATGTTTGGACAAATACACACATGGCCCATGCCCATGGACTAAGACAAACATATTGACATAGTGACGCATTCATTAATATGAGTTTTACAAAGCAACTTGTATTACAAAGTAATGAGTAATATAAAAGTCTAGGACGTAATAAGTAATCACTGTTACATTTTGAAAGTAATAGCTAGTCATTTGTAATGTATTATTGTTTGAGTATCTACCCCAACACCCTTAGCAACTTTTATCAAAAATGGACAATGGGTTTTATTATTATAATGGCAAAATTTTATTCGAGGTAAAGGACTTTTTGAGTTGAGTTATGTAGCAGCATTTCTGTCAGTGTAGTAGCAAACACTATTTGTTTCTGCCAATATGTCACTTTTTGTAGTATAGACAAGACTGAATGGTGAAATGTTGATTGCTATGTGGTTAAATGTTGAATGCTGATGTATGATAGCTTGGCCCTTAAGAGAACAATAAATTTAGTAACGCCTCAGTCTCTCTCTCTCTCTCTCTCTCTCTCTCTCTCTCTCTCTCTCATTCTCTCTCTACCTATCTGTCTAGTTGTTTATGTGTGTTTAAGGTGCTCAGAGGGCAGGGGAGATAAAGCAAAATGAATGCTAGCTTAGAGATCAGTGTCTGGCATTCAGGTGCTTAATGTTCATTTAAGGCAGACAGTGTG
This sequence comes from Parotocinclus spilosoma, assembly GCA_033117975.1. Lineage (NCBI taxonomy): Eukaryota > Metazoa > Chordata > Actinopteri > Siluriformes > Loricariidae > Parotocinclus > Parotocinclus spilosoma. The sequence goes on from JAVSBV010073305.1 coordinate 839, forward strand.
ATGGCTGATCTCTCCTCCCACGTGGGCTCATTAACAATGGAAACAGAACAGTTACCTCAGCACAGACAAAGACAGCTGCTCAGCCCTCCACTGTGCTACAAACAGCTGTCTCTAATCTACCCTGGGTCAATGTGGGTGTACAAAACATAGTGAAAGTTGTAGGTTGTTGTGAAAGTTGTACATAGTTGAAAGATATTAACTAAGCAAGCCATGGAGGCTTCACCCAAGGTGAAAATGAAAAAAAATTGGGACTATACACTATAACAAATATTACAATAGAGGAGCTCTGACACTAGCTAGTTACACTTAAAGAGGTTCTTAAAAGTGGTAGTCAGAGTTTAGCCTTATAAAATGTTTATTTTATTAAGTGTACATAATATTGCCATATAGTTGTGAAAACCTAAAGTCATTCTAAAGTCTATTCTTTTTCTGCATATATCTATACTCACAAAAGTAAGTACACCCCTATCTTTCCATGGGACAAAACTGAAGATCACACTTGAATAAATGTAAGGTAGTCAGTCTACAGCTTGTACAGCTCATTTCCCATAGTTTCTGCACACTTTTTAATGTTTTCAGATTCTTAATGTTTTATGAAACATTAAAAACAACAAGAAATATGTTGCAGTGTCACAAGTAAGTGTGTGTGTATGTGTTTGTGTGTGTAGGATAGAGAGAGAGAGAGAGAGAGAGAGAGAGAGAGAGAAAGAGAGCATGGGGTAAGGAGAGGCTGAGAGATTTATGTGTTGCACGCAGATTTTTTGAGAAATTATTTTACCAATCTTGGAGAAAAAAACAACAGAAACAGATTACTTTGTTAATGGCAGTTAATGATATTATATAAATCAATGGGAAACAATATCTGCAATATATTGACTATTTGGCAATAGTATATAGCAAAGTGTATAAAGACACATATTTCATATTGTGTTTGGACAGTAACATGGACGTTAAACGACAAATACCAGTATGTATAATTTTTAATTTTTGTCTTTTTTTATTCAGATAGGATGGTTTTGTTATTTAGTTAAGACTAACACAGTACTTAAGTAAACTGTTTACAGCATACTTTATTATTTGACTGTACAGAAGCTTATTCTACAACCTATACTGCCTATGGTTTACCTCTGATGCAGTTCCCCTCAAAAACGTCTTTGTCCTACAGCGTCCTTCAAATGCACCCTCAATCATGTTGTGTCCTTTTGTTGTCTTGTCAACTGTGTTCATTTCTAAATGTCTTCAGTTCAACAGCACCATCATACTTACAGATTGTTCCTTCAAGATATAAGGTTAAACTTCAGAACACACACAAAAACATACTCCATCTGGAGCTACCACCCACTGGCCTCTTGTTAGTCTGTTCTCCACCTGCTACTGTAAACTAACACATAGTGGCTAATCAAGCTTACATTGCCTCCAGTGCCTGGCATACCCACCCTCCCTCAGAGAGTGCAGTCGTCACTCATCATGCCAGAGATTCTGAAAGCATTTTACACCCCATGAAGCAGGGGAAATGCTTAGACAGATGGGAATTATCTGTCTTAACCCATATAAGTGCAAACCTGATGAAAGAGGTCTGATATGCCATAGAAATGAATATGCTAAAGTCAGCGTAAAGCACAAAATACTAAAAGCCTGCTTCATGAGTGTCACAAAGACTTTTAAAGGAATTATCATGTTAAAGGAAACCTGAATGTAATGACATTCTTTATGTTTTATGGTTTACTGTTAACTGACCACTGTTTACATAGATACCTGCATCTAACACACAGCAAAATACACATTTTGGATTAAATATGACCCCACAAAGCAATGTTGGCAAAGCACAATTGCTATGGCACAATGTAATATCAAGAAATGAACACATCTCTTGGTACACTTATCAGGACATTTGCAAATTTACCACCACAGTCCTAAAACAGTCTACTATAATGGCTTTTCATAAATGCATTTGCTGATATGCTGTAAGGGTTTTTTTTATTCGTTTTCTGTCATGGGTAGTGCTTTGTATGCATGAAAGATATTGAATGGCATTAACATTTAGGGAGTTTTTAATTAATGGCAAATTATTTAACCTTTTTGCGACTTAGTATCACAACCCAGAAACATGTAAAATGTCATTCTGCTTTTTATAACTTATTTGAAACACACCTTTTACACCTTTTAAACTGGATTAACAACATGAAGGTGTGAAATAATACATTAATACATTTAAAAGACACAATTTAAGAATCTAAATATTCATACACAGTGTTTTTTTCAGTTAACATTTTTTTGTCATCACAAAAATGACTATGAAGTTTAAAATTATGAAACATATTCAGCAAATAACCAATCATAATTTCATAAAATTATCCCTTATGTGCCACTTTTTAATAGACTATTCTGCTCCAAACGCAACTAGATACACAATACAATCGCGTACAGTGCAGCTTTAAAGTTTGTGAACCCTTTAAAATGTCAACCAAGAAAGATCACAAAAGCCAGTTGTAATAGTCTGGGACGTCAAAAAAGGCCTTTCAGGAGAACACTGAAGAACAGTTGTGTGCATGGTTCTGTTGCATGTGGCTCTGTTTTCTACAAATCAACATTTCCCTTTCCTAGAGTATAAAAGGCCAAACTAAATGCTGTGAGTAAATATTTAGTTGGGATGACTTAACAGGTGTAACTAAATGTTCTTTACCATTTTTTGTGCGGTCTTAAGAAAATATTTGTATTGCTTATTGTGGAATAACTTTAATCAAACACTTGTTTGACTACATGTAGTAAATATGCAGTTTACACATAAAATGTGTTATGCTATGTAAGTAAATAGGAAGTTGAAAGCAAGTAAATGAGAAAAAAACTTGTCGTTCACGGTCTTAAAAGTTTGCACCATTGACTTAAAAAAATGGTTTTAGAACCTATTACAAAATACATATGAAATTCCAGCCCTAAACAGAAACTGCCCTTTATTAGTGCTGTTTGCTGCTTCTTATTGCCATGGGACTCAAGGAATAGGCTCTGGCATCCAATGTTGTTGACTAATAGCAAACTTTGAGTCTTTTTTCACATGTCCACTTTATTCCCGTTTGAATTTATATTGGATAGAATTGTTTTTATTTCTAAATGAATTTTAATTACTAATTATTTCAGCAAAGCCAAATGTTTAACAGGACATCTGATGGCTATTGGAATTCACGTAATTCAAAGTTCTGCACTGCAAAAAGGTCAAAATTTTGGAATGTAAAATGTTTTATATTGGTTTTTTTATTGTATACAGAATTTACTAAAATTACAAAAGATACAAAAACTGTAAATTAACAGCCTGTTAATTTAAGTATCCTGTTTAAAAGAGAAATACTATATACACAGTATTTTTTCTGGCATATTAATTACATGCACATTTTTGTAAATTATCACTAATGATTTATAATTAAATATATCTCATTTATTGAAGGTCTTTGCCCATATTGACGATTTGTCACTTTTCTTTGAAATTTTAAATAAATATTACCCTGGAGCAACATTTTTGGAAACTGTGCAAGTTTAGTGTTACTTTAAATTTTTCCTTAAATCAAGTCAAGTTAGCTTTATTTAGACAGAGCTGTAATCACAATACGGAAGTCTTTTATAGAGAAAATAATGAACAGAGAATAGTACACATCCATGCATGCTCAAACGTTCCCCAAACCACTCATTCATAATCCCAAACATGCTCATATGGTATACAACCAGCTTAATGTGTTTGCTATTACGTTATGTGATCCGAATCTGAATTTGTTACTTAGCTAGAAATCATGCGGTGAGGGAAAACAACAATGAGGCAGATATGCTGAGAGATTTATAGTGATATGTCCAGAAAAAGTTTTGAAAATACTAGAACATATTGGAAAGCAGACACACACACACCAACACACACACACACACACACACACACACACACACACACACACACACACACACACACACAAACATGTAAACCAGATAAACCATAATGTTTAATTTGTTTTGGTACCTCTTTGACATATATACTCAAATCGGGTTTGATTTGTCCCTCCCCACCTTTATTTTTACTGGCTATGCATTCATCAACACATAATCATTATTTGCTAATAATAATAATAATAATAATAATAATAATAATAATAATAAGTCACACTTATATATTGCCTTTTACACATGCATAGCATATAAATTATTAAACATTTGAATGCAGTGTTAAAGCGCAAATATGAACCCAATTACTTAAAAGAAAACAGAATGAGAGAGAGAGAAAAAAAGAGATTGGACCATTAAGAGATTAGGAATCAGATGATGACAAGAATGCAAGTTACAGTTAAGGTGCTCATACAAGACAGAGACAGAGCCAGGGAATGAATAAAAACAGCCAACAGCAATGGCTATCTCAATACCCATGCAAAGTTCTAAAGTGCAGGTATTTTATCAGCAGGTGTGCCTTCTTTAAAAAAAAAAACAGATGAAACTTTAAATTAGGGGGGAATTGAGTGACATGATATTTTGACCTGATTGTGATAGTGCGTCTGAGTCTGAATCAAAACCTAGTGAGTGCCTTCCTGTGTAGGGTGACAAACCTTTTATTCATGCCTAATCTCAAGGAATAAAGTAAAAAAAGGAATTAAAATAATTAATGCATATACGCTTTATCCTGTCAAATCACAAGCACCAGTGCTCCTTGGTAAATAGATTATCCTAGTTCCCTGCCATGGCTAAGGTCCAACAACACATTTGGTTCATCAAGGTCATGGTCATGACTAATATAAAAAATGAGCGACCAAATCAGAAGTTGGTGCAGCCGTAAAACTGAGCCCAGCACTTTTTTTAAAACTATGTTATTTTAACTTATTTTAAACTATGTTAAATGCAACATGCCCAACAATCCCTGAAGCGGATTGGCTACAGCAGCAGAAGACCACACTGAGTGCCACTCCTGTCCCCTAAGCACAGGCAACTGAGGCTAGAATTCGTACAAGCGCACCAACAGGACAATAGAGGAATAGGACAAATAGAAGAAAAAGAATAGGAAAAATGTTTGCCTGGGCTGAGTCTCGATGTCTAATGCTAAATTAAAAAGGTGGGGTCAAAATTTGGTGTAAACAACATGGATCCATTTTGTCTTGTATCTACAGTTGTATGATGGTGGTGGTGGCATAATGATGTGTAGGATATTTTCTTGGCACACTTGGTGTCCATTAATGCCAAATAAGCATTGTTTAAATGCCATCTACTTCGGTATTGTTGAGATCGCATTCAAGACCATATTCATCTCTTTATGACCACTCCATACCATTTTCTATATGCCAGGTTATGAAGCCCATATTATCTCAAACTGTTTTTGAGATGTACTCAAATGTCCTCCACAGTCACCATATCTCAAACCAATAGAGCACCTTTGCGATGAACAGGAGATTTTATGTTCAGCACACAAATCAGCTGCAACTGCATGATGTACCATATCACATACAAATAATTAAAGTAGGTGCAACCAGGTACTAGCATGGTGTACCATACCATTTGACTAGCACACTACTACAGGATTTAAATCATTACAATGCATTACCAAACTGCACAATTGCCGTTGAATTGATCTTTCTGGTCAGACATCAAGGCCAATTAATTTATATGGTTGAACAAAGCTCTTTAGGGCCATCCATACAATATTGTATTTGCTTCCAGTAGTAATTAAAATACAAAAAAATGGGACAATGGAAAGTTTCCTTCAAAGTACATTGTTGCATAGCAGTGATGATTGATTGCTGAACCACTAAAGTGTACACATCAGACCTGACTGAGCCTGAGGTAAGCAGAACAGTAAGAGCTGAAATGGCTTTACAAACAACTGACACACTCTATACAGCTAAACTGAAGTCTGAAGACAACTGTTGGGCAGATACCTAACCCATTAATGTACACTGCAACAGCAAAGAAAAAATGTCACTTTCATGTGTGCACAGCTGACATTTTGGCATTAGGGTGGTTCTAAAAGAAATGTCAGGGATTTGTTAAATGCAATAGGGTCATTTTGTGAGCTAGATGGATGTAAATGTAATGGCATTTTGAAGTCAGTCTAGCTCATAGCGTTTTTTAAGCTTGCATACAGTTTGTAATATGGACACATATACAGTGTTCATTCTGTAGCTGTTTTGTAATAGTGGTGGCTGTAAAATATTTAATCATTTATTTACCATCCTTGTCACTACTATTTTTGCTTCTTGTACAGGTAATGTGAAATAATACATTTTTTTTAAACTACTGTGGTGTATGTTCATAGCACTGTAAGCTCACAGCTCCAAAGATCAATCTCAACCCAGACTCTCTCTGTGTTTGCATGTTCTCCCCAATTTTGTGGGTTTTTACCTGGTACCTGGTTTCTTCCCTCATTTCAAAGTGAGTAAGTGAGTGACTGTGTGCACTAGTGCCTTGTAATGTCAAATATTTCTGCCTTGAGCCCTGTTTTGCTGCTTAGATCCTGGTTCCCTGTGACCCTGAATTAAATTTAGTAGACAGCTCAACACACACTAACACATCACCACCACACCAGTATCACTGCGATGCTGAGAATAACCCCAACCTACATAACCTACATAGTACCTGTTCTGTGCTGGTTAGATTACAGAGTTAAGGGAACAAACAAAGTATTTAGAGAAACAGACTAAAGCATAAACAGAGTATACATTGACATATGCATAATGCTTACTGTATATATAATGGTGTTTAAAGTTTGTGAACATCATATGAAACATCATCAGATTTTTACACAAGCGCTAAAAGTGATCGAGGAGAACCCTGTTAAAACAAATGAGTCAGACATATTATAAATGATTATTCATTTACATATATCTGAGTGGCAAACATATGTGAAACACAGCTTTCACGTCGCTGGTATAATTCAGAATTCCAACAATGATGGCAAGTCATCATGGCACAGATGCAGAATATCAGGCCCAAGCCATGATCCTACCACCAGTCTCTTTCACATATGGGATAAAGCTCTTATGTTGGAATATAGTGTGTTACCTTCTCTAGTCATTACACTTCTTAATAAAAGCTAAAAAGCTTTTTGGTTTTATTCTGGGTTCATCCATCAAAAAAAATCTAATATCCTTCTGGATTGTCCATTTGCCATGTGATGGGTAGCAGTGCTCATTTATGAGAGGAGAGGCTTTGTCCTTGCAATCCTTGCACAACATTGTTGTTCAGTGCAAACAATCTACATCATTATGGATTGGTGCGGACCAAACTCTTTAGAGGTGTTTCTATTTAACTTTCCAGGCTGATGAGCATCAACAACTCTTACTTCCACAGATGAGTTTGTTAAGATCACACTTTGCTGCTAATCCTAGTGGTTTCCCAGATGCTTCACTCATGGATATGAATTATTGCATCCTTGGGTAAACAGACAAGCAGTATGAAAGTTTTTAAAAAAGAAAAGAAAAAGAGTTTTGCAAACAGCTGATGGATGTATCATAAGTAGCAGTAGGTAAACACCTTTTCATATGTGTTTTTGTACTGGTTTATCAAGGTATAGTATGTTAATGTGAGATGCTAATTTGTGATTAGAGCTGTGATGTAGTAACATATAATGTTATTACTGGCAGCTAATTTGTAACTCAAATAAACCAATGCTTTTCTTTTGGTTCAGCTGGCCTTGTGCAGAATGCATAAGTAAGCATCAATCTATACAGAGTAAAAGAAGCTATTTGATAATTTTCTGATTTATCTTCTGATTCGTAGCCTTACTACCATTTGAAAGTACTTTATCTCCGATGATTAATAACACATTACACTGCTTTACCGTAGCCAGTATGAATGATGACATTGAAATCACATGCCCTTTTTCTCTGGGCTTGCACTAAGGTATCTGGAGACAGGCACGTTAATTGTTCATGTTGGTGTGCTGTTTCTGCTTCTTTTTTTATATGCGCCTTTCAGGTTTCACATTGGCTGCCATGCCATTTATATATATAGAAGATGATTGGAAATTGGAATTGAAATTGTTGTGGATGCAGTTAATGCAGTGAAACTCAATCCCAAAGTTGAATATCTTCTATATAGCGCAATGGGCTAAATTTCCTCAATGCGGATATGGATATGTTTAATTGTACTAGCAATGGATCATTTTTCTCAACAAATAAATTACCAGGTATAATAAGTTTGTCTCATGTGTTTAAGTGGATTGTCTTTATTTACATTTAGAACTTGTGTAAAAATCTGATTATTTGTTTGGTCATATGTACGCTGACGTCGAAAAATGTGACAGGTTCATGAACTTTCAAGCACCACTGTATGTCCTTCCAAAAACAGAATACCTTGTGACATAAATAAGCATGAGATTTTATGAGAGTTTCCTCAAAATTCCAACAATAATTATGCAGAGGGAACACCATTTGGAAACATTTTATATAGCCTTGTCTTAAAGTAATTGTCAAAGTAAATGATGAATTCCTTTGAGCTGTGTTAGCCGATGCCTAGCATCTCCAGTGAGGCAGCAAAGTGTCAGGAAAGCAAGGAAGCAAGCTGTGTGTGTTCCCATGGTAAATCCTCATATTTAAAAAAAACAATGTGTTACATAGTAAGGTATGTGAAGATAGCAAGAAAGATAGAAAAATTAACAGAGCAAGGTCAAATTTATTAGGTCACTCTTCAAAAGAGCGACTTTAACAAGGTCCCAGACACCTAGTATAGTTTGGTTGGGAAAAAAATCCTGATTTTTACAAATAGTTGAAAAACAAATTCATAATTTAATTTAATTAAGTAATTTTCAAGCACTTCTTAATTTGCTTCATATTTATGATACACATGTAACTCTATGTATAATTATATAATTATCTAAATTATGTTTACATGTTTACAGCTTTTTAGGGAAAAGTGCACTAAAATAAAATAAAGCAAGGAGAGCGATATTATTGTGCACAAGAGCATCCATGTAGGCCCACTTAGGAGCATCACTGGGAAGGCTGGCCATATTTCAGTGCTTGTCCTGCCAATACATCAAAGCCCAGGTATTGGATGCCAAATAATAATGCTGAAAGACTGAAAGACTTTGTCTTGAATCCCCAAATAAAAGGCAAAAGTATGTAATGCAGTACATTAGTACATGTACTGTAGGTGGATTATGAAAGAAACAAAGGAATATATTAAGGGAGACCATTTGTATTAGATGCATGCATGTTGTTGTCCTGCATGATTTTAAAATGAACCAAATGAAACACGTAGTCCAGCTGCTAGAGGTACAGTGCATCCGGAAAGTATTCACAGCGCTTCACTTTTTCCACATTTTGTTATGTTACAGTCTTATTCCAAATTGTATTAAATTAATCTTTTTCCTCAAAATTCTACACAAAATACCCCATTATGAC